>APFE031011427.1:0-21158 GCA_000404065.3 Pinus taeda | reverse complement strand
TTATGCCTTTCGGTCTTACAAATTCTCCAACTACTTTCATGAAATTATGAATTATGTTTTGAGACCATTTCTAGATGATTTTTTCATTGTTTACTTAGATGATGTTCTCATATTCAGCAAATACAGAGATGAACATGTCATGCATGTGAACAAAGTACTTGATGTGTTCTTGAGAAAAGAAGAGTTATTTTTTTAAAGATGTCAAAGTGTGAATTTGGTAAGACTTCGTTAGTGTATTTGGGACATATTGTTGGAGGAGGTGAGTTGAAGATAGAACCCTCTAAGGTTGAGATCATTTTGAATTAGGCCAAGACCAATACAGTTACAGAGGTAAGAATATTTCGAGGGGCAACCCAATATTGGAGGAAATTTATTGCTAATTTTTCTTCTATTGCAACACCACTACATGCATTGACTAGTGTCAATAAAGTATTCCACTGGGGAGATGTACAACAAAAAGCATTTGATGCTTTAAAACAAAAGATAAGTTCAGCACTGGTATTGGCTCTTCTGGATCTTCGACAACCATTTGAGATTCAAACGGATGCTAGTTTTTACGCCATGGGAGTAGTTCTCATGTAGCATGGTAAGCCAATTTCATTTCATTATGAAATTTTTAATGGTGTTGTGACTAACTATCCCACTTATGACAAAGAAATTTACGCATTGGTACAAAGTGTTAAAAAATGGAAACACTACTTGATGGGGAAGGAGACCATTATCCATACCGACCATCAACCATTGCAGTACTTACAGTCATAGTCAAAGTTGCAGCAATCACGACACTTTAGATGGATGGATTTTCTACAACAGTTTCATTTGGTTATCAGATACAAAAAGGGAAACTATAATAACGTAGTTGATATGCTTTTTAGGCCTATTGTAAATTCATCTATTATACTCAAGCACAATTTTGTTTTACATGAAATTTACATTGAGAAAGATGCATATGATAATGACTTTCAAGATGTGTATGCAAGCTTGAGGCAAGGAAACCAAATTGAAGAGTTAGATTACCATGTACATAACAGTTTGTTGTATCACTTGGGAAAGTCATGTATTCCACAGGGAGAAAGAAACAATATCATAAGGGAGGTGCACACTTCATTGATTGCTGGACATTTTGGTGTAGGCAAGACAGTAGCGAATCTCCAAAGGTATTGCTATTGGCCACACATGTTTGATAATGTATCTCGTTTAATTAGAGGATGTTCTTTGTGTGCAATAAGTAAGCCTAGCAGTAGGAAACTAGGATTGTAAACTCCACTTCCTTTACCTTCACGCCCATGGGAGAGTATCTCAATGGATTTTGTAGGAGGTCTTCCATTGTCAAGGAAAGGTCATGATTACCTGTGTGTAGTGGTAGACAAGTTCAGCAAGATGTGTATTCTAACGCCATGTAAAAGGAAAATTAAAGTTGAACAAATCTTATCTTTTAAAATATTTGGGTTCATTTTGGTCTTCCTACTTCCATTGTAAGTGATTGAGATTCTCGACTTGTTGGGAATTTTTGGTCAAATTTGTGGGACATGATAGACACTAAGTTGAAGAAGAGTACAAACTTTTATCCACAAACAGATGGAAAAACCAAGGTGGTCAACATGACAACCATTCATATTCTTAGAGGATATTGCAACAAGCATCCCAAGTTGTGGGATGAAGAGTCGCATTACATACAACATGCATACAACAGGGCAAAGCATTCTTCCACAAATACATCGCCATTTGAGGCATTTTTTGGGTACTTGCCAAGATCACCATTAGACTTCATCTTTGAGAAATATGTCGCTATTGATGATCATAGTGACATCGATAAGGAAAGGAAGTTCATTGAGAAAATTTAGTTTATACATCACACGGTGCAAGAATAGCTTGAAAAGAGTCAAAGCAACTACAAGGCAAGACATGACAAACACTGTGTCGATCATAAATTTCAAGTTGGAGACGAATTTTGGTTATATATTAGCAAAGAGAGACTTCAAGGGGAAGGTAAAAAACTGAAGCCAATCTGTTATGGTCCATTTACAATTCTAGAAAAGATTGGTAACAATGCATTTAAGCTAGATTTTCCTCCTTATATGCAAATATACTCTGTTGTTAATGTTGAGAATTTGAGATTGTTTGAAACTCCTTTGATTGATGATCAAGGAGAGCATGTTCAACTGCCATCATAGATGATTTCTCACCAGAATATCTTGATGAACTTCAGTAAGATCTCATACTTGACAGAAGAACCAAAACTTCAAAGAGAGGGAATGCTGAATACCTTTGAGTAGGACTCAAGTACAAAATCCTTCTACGGAAAAATGGATGCAGATTAAGAAGGTGAGGGAATTGTACCCTCACCTGCTGAACAATTGATAGTATCTTTTGGGGTCCAAAAGGCTTCCAATGGCGAGGAATGACCAGGTGATCAGTAAATAGCTCAAAAATCAAGGTGCTCAAAATCATTCAAAACCTGAATGATCGCATCCACCTTAGTGATATGATCCAAACACAACTCGTTTCACTCAAAATGGAGCTCGTATGAGGACGATATTGCGTTCTGTCTGCTTTGCCAAATCGAGGAATTTTGAAAAGAAAATTATAGTCACTACATAGTCAGTAGCTCGTACTGCTAACATGGTAGATCACTGTTTAGGTCAAAGGTAGGTCAACTTCCAGTGAAGTCATGCCAAGTGGCACATTTTGGTTGGTCGACAGTTTGGTGAGTTGGCTTGATTTTATTGGCTGGAGGAGGACCAATGAGAAGGAGACATGTGGCAAGCCCGGAGGCCGCCACATGTACCTCCCCAAAGGCTTGGTATCATCGACGAGTAATTGCAAAATTTTATGGGCAAGTCAGTAGAGTCGAACCTACAACCTCACTCGCACAAGACCAACGCTCTACCATTATGTCGCCACATTTCTTCTTAATAGTCTATGGGCACATGTTCTATTTAAATGTTATGACATTGGAGTTTGGAGGTAAACCTTTAGCGGTAACCCCTCCACATGTGACCACTACCGTGAAACCGTCGACCAACGGTTAACACTAACCACATGATTAGCGCTACCTACATCTTATTTCTAATTAATCTGAGTTGATCCACTAATTAATGGCGCAGTTAAGTTGGCGGTATATTAACTAGAGTTCTCCAGTTTTAGTGGAGTTTTCCTAAGAGAACTGAAGAAGACATAGCTTTTGCAATTTTCGACCAATTTGGGCTCAGAAAAAGTCATTCCTAGATGATTTTGATGCTCTGAGCACACTGAAGCAGGTTTCAGGAGCAGTAGAGCATTGTAAACAACTTTTTTTATTCAATTTTTAGCTAATACAGAGGCCCAAGCCATGGAAGTTGGACCAAGGAGATGTAACCTAGTAGGGGTGAACTCCTTTATCAAAACATTGTGTTAAGTGTTTATTTTGATTGTTTGTTGTATATTTGTTTGTTGTTGTTCAACACTTTATTTACATGTTATTTTGCTCATGAATTTGACATAAAACTTGACAAATTTACCTATTACATTCACGAACACTATAAAGGAAACCTATGAACATAAAGCAAATGATGAGAAATTGTTTTTAATTATGAAGTTGAAATTAGCATAGCAAAACAAACATTCAACAATAGATCAGGATCGCAGGAAAATTTAATTTCTATGGATTTGGTCAAGAAATTGAATCTGGAAACTGTGCCTCATCATAAATCGTATCCGTTGGGTTGGATAAACAAGGATGCCAATTTGCAAGTCACATGGAAATTCATTTTTAGGTTTTCAATCATTGGCAATTTCAATGATGAAGTCGAATTATACGTTGTGCCATTGGATATTTGGGATTGTGTTGGGAAGTCTGTATTTGTATGATAGGAAAGTCATTTTCCACCGATTTGAGAACAAATATCATTTGTTCAAAGATGGAGTGGAGTATATTTTGAGAGCCCATCACATAAATCTTAGTATGTCTTTAGCAAGTGTAGGGGAAATGAAGCGGCTGGTCAATTCCAGCAAGTGTCTCGTGCTCCTTATGATCAAGTAGAAGAATGACATAGAGTAGGAATCCTTTGCAGGCTGTGATGTGAAACTGAAAGCCGAATTGGTTGATGTGGTCAATCCATATGGAGACATGTTTCAAGAACCAAAAGGGTTGCCACTAAAAAGAGGAATTCAACACAAAATTCAGCTATAACAGGATTTGTCCATTACCAAACATCGGTATGTATCAAATGTCAATTCTGGAAAGTTTAAAAATTAAGAATAATAAAAATTAAAATAATAATAATAATAAAATAAATTAATAAATATAAAATAAAACAAAATCAAATAAAGAAATACATAGACCTGAAAAAATAAAAATAAAAAAATAAATAATATCTATAAATGTATTAGTTATGATTATATTCATTAATATCTATTAGGAAAAATTAGAAAGAGTGACCTAACATAAAAAGAAGGAGATGGACCGGAAAAAATCCAGAGCAAGAAGGATAAACCCTAGGAGAAAGGAAGGCTCCAGGGGGAACAACAAAAGCGAAAAAGATGAAAGAGGCCGCAGGGAGGAAAAGAAAGACTATGACAAAAGGGCAGAGATCCAACATCTACTGATCTTCCAGCCATCATCTATATTGAGATTGTTAGGCCTTCTTT
The DNA here is from genome assembly GCA_000404065.3 of Pinus taeda. Classification (NCBI taxonomy): domain Eukaryota; kingdom Viridiplantae; phylum Streptophyta; class Pinopsida; order Pinales; family Pinaceae; genus Pinus; species Pinus taeda. The sequence goes on along the minus strand of APFE031011427.1, from coordinate 16,529 downwards.
CAATCTCAATAGCTTCCATGAGTTTACGATGATGGAACTGAGCAACTTTGGCAACAACCTTGGCCTCCTCTATACAAACCTGATGCTTGGTCTTTTCCACATGTTCTGCTAACGCTGAAGACTTGGTTCTCCCATGTCTTAGGTCAACTGCATGTTCGCTGATCCTCTCATGGATGGAGCACCCTGTTTCCTCGATATAGGGGGTTTTTATTTTGTTTTATTATTTATTTTATATTTTGATTTGATTTTTATGTATTTTTTATTTATATTTATATTTTATTTTAACCTTTACCTGCTACGTTCTTAATTAAATTTATTTATTTTACTTTTGTGTTTTATTTATTTATTTATTTATATATATCTTTTAGTTATTTATCTATTTAATTTTAACTTACTAGTAATTTCTAGTTCCAATATATCATTATATTACTAACTATCATCCTAAAGTTACCTTATATATATATATTATATATTTATATATATATATATATATATATATAAGTTAGGTCTTTAAGTTAACTAATTCCCTTTAATTTACAATTTTTAAGTATTAAATTACAACTTTTTAACTAACTAATAACGTATACACCATCTAAAATTATTTCATTTATATATTTTTATATATATTTTAAGGTATGGTCACTGTTGATAACTAACTTCGTTAAAACTATCAAATTGACTTTTTGACTCTGGTCCCTAAGTCAAAATTAATTGTTGGTCAAGATAGTCATTGGAGGCTCTGCTCAGACTGTTTAACATGCAAAGTTGTATCTGTTTCTTCAACTTGTCCTCACGATAAACCACACTGGTTGGTTCGAAACGCGTCGACAAAGGTCTTTCTATATGTGATTTACACTGAAGTTCTACTTATAACTATTATGGATCACAAAAGCCTCAATTCAACAATTAAGTCCAAGAATTGTTGGATAGAGGTGTAATTCATCCCTCAACTTTGCCATGTGGTTCACCAATTGTATTGGTACCCAAGAAAGATGGAACCTAGCACATGTGTGTAGATTATCTAGCTATGAATAAGATTACCATAAAGAATCGATACCCACTGCCCATAATAGATTATTTGCTAGATCAATTGAAAAATGAAAAATATTTCACTAAATTAGACTTGAGAAGTGGATATCATCAAGTAAGAATAGCTGAGGAGGATATTTGGAAGACTGCTTTTAAAACCAAACAAGGATTGTTTGAGTGGCTGGTTATGCCTTTCGTTCTTTACAATGCGCCAGCTACATTCATGAGAATTATGAATGATGTTTTAAGATCATTCCTTGATGAGTTTGTAATTGTCTATTTAGATGATATTTTGGTATTCAACAAATCATGAGAAGAGCATGTCAAGCATGTGACGAAAGTTTTGGATATCATGAGGAAAGAACAATTATTTCTGAAGATGTCTAAATGTGAATTCAAGAAAACTTATTTAGTGTATTTGGGCCACATAGTTGGAGGAGGTGAACTGAAGATTGACCCCTCTAAAGTTTTGGTCATTGTGAATTGGTCAATACCCAAATCAGTCACAAAAGTAAGGAGTTTTCTAGGAGCAGTGCAGTACTGGAGGAAGTTTATTGCTAACTTATCTTCCATAGTAGCTCCACTACATGCTTTGACTAGCATGAAGGTTGTCTTCCAGTGGGGAGGAAAATAGAAAAATGAATTCGATGCTTCGAAACGAAAGATCAGTTCAACCCGAGTTTTAGCATTTTCGAACTTGAAACAACCCTTTGAAATAAAAACAGATGCAAGTGGCTACACCATGGGTGCAGTTCTTTTATAGTGTGGTAAGCCCATTTCATTTCATTTTTGAGATTTTGAATGGTGTTTCTATTCATTATCCTACATATGATAAAGAGAATTATGCATTGGTACAAACTGTGAAGAAATGGAAGCATTATTTGATGGGAAAAAAACCATTATTCACATCGATCATCGGCCTCTGTAATATCTGCAATCTCAAACTAAATTGCAGCAGTCAAGGAACTTTCGTTGGATGGGATTTTTACAGCAATTCCACTTGGTAATCAAGTACAAGAAAGGTATTTATAACAGAGTTGTTGATATCCTTTCTAGACCAGTTATTAATGTAGTCATTCTACTCAAGAACCATTATATTATGCCTGAAAGTTATGTTGAAAAATATGCACAGGATGCTGACTTGCAAGAGGTATATTTAAACTTGAGTCAAGGCCACCAAGTTGAGGAATTAGACTACCATGTACATGATAATCTATTGTATCATTTGGGAAAACTTTGTGTTCCACAGGAAGAGAGAGTAAATGTCACAAGGGAAGAGCACACTTCTCTTATTATTGGACATTTCAATGTAAGTAAAATAGTGGAAAATCTTTAGAGGTATTTTTATTGGCCTCGTATGCTTGAAAGTGTGTCACATTTTATCAGAGGTTGTTCATTGTGTGTAGTCAGTAAGCCTAGTAATAGGAAACTAGGATTGTACACACCACTTCTAGTTCCATCACGACCATGGGAAAGTGTTTCTATGGATTTTGTAGAAGGTCTTCCTTTATCAATGAAAAGTCATGATTATTTGTGTGTAGTTGTGGATAGGTTCAGCAAGATGTGCATGTTAATGCCTTGTAAAAAGAAAATTACAATTGAAAAAACAACTCAACTTTTCTTTCAAAATGTATGGTTTCATTTTGGATTTCCTACTTCTATTGTAAGTGATTACAATTCTCAATTTGTTGGGAATTTTTGGTCAAGTTTATGGAACTTGGATGACACCAAGTTGAAGAAAAGTACAGCATTTCATCCACAAACAGATGGTCAAACTGAAGTGGTTAACAAGACAGTTATTCATTTTCTAAGAGGACATTGTAGAAAATATCATAAGTTGTGGGATGAATAGTTGCATTATATTCAACATGCTTACAACTGAGCAAAACACTCTTCTACTCTAACCTTGCCTTTTGAAGCATGTCTTGGTTATTTGCCTAAATCACCTTTGGATTTCATCTTTGAGAAATATGTAGTTGTAGATGGACATAGTGACATAGACAGAGAAAAGAAATTAATTGACAAAATTTAGTTGATTCACGAAACAGTTCAAGAACAACTAGAAAAGAGTCAAGGCAATTATAAGGCAAGGCATGATAAGCATCATGTGGATCATACATTAGCAAGGAAAGGCTTCAAGGTGAAGGTAAAACTCTGAAACTAATTTGTTATGCTCCATTTAAAATTCTAGAAAATATTGGGAATAATGCTTTCAAGCTTGATTTGCCTTCATATATGCAAATCTATTCTGTTGTTAATGTTGAAAATTTGAGATTGTATGAACCTCCTTTGATTAAAGATCAAGGAGAGAATGTTCAAATTCCATCTATTGAAGACTTCTCTCCAGAATTCCTTGATGTGCTTCAGCAAGGCATTATAATTGATAGAAGGAAAAGGACAACTAAAAGGAGAAGTATTGATTATCCTCGGGTGGGTCTCAAAGGTACACATCCATTAAAGGCCAAATGGATTAAGTGGGGAAGGTGAGGGAAAAATAACCTCATTTGTTCAATAACTGAATATAAATCTTTTGGTGTCCAAAAGGATTCCAATGGAGAGGAGTGATCATGTGCTCAGAATTATGCTAAAAAATCAAAGTGTCAAAATCTTGTCAAACTCAGCTTCAGAAAGAAGGGCTTGTCATTCTGAACTAACGATGTGAATGACACTCCAATCAGAGTTCGTATGCAGAAGATATAGCAAATCAAAGATCAGGTTTGACTTGTTTATGTGACAGGATTGGATGACATGGCAAGGGTCCCAGTGAATGGGGAAGCACCAAGTAGCAAGTTTCCATTGGGTCCTGCATATCACATATCGAGAAAAAAAAAGAGGCGTAGGTTAAGAATTGGCCCCGCAAATCGCACCAAACACCCTATTGTTATGTTGTTACCATTGATAAAGTTCTGATTGCAATAAGACTGTTGGACATGGTACTTTTATGTGTTACAGTTTAACGTCCCGATGGGCCAGTCATATCGTACTGGTTATGTACCCGCAGTCAATTGTTGATTGCGATAAGACCTGGATGCAGGAATTTTATATATCACTGTTTAATACCCCGACAAGTCTGCAATACCGCAATCATAGTGTTCCCATGTTAACAAGACCTTCGGTTGTTGAACTTTGTTGATTGCAATGAGCGAGAGGTTCTGGACGTGGGATTATATATGTTGCAGTCAATTATCCCCAATGGGTCAGCAATACCGCAATCGCAACATTTTGCTGTGTTGGGAGCTCACAGAACTTGCCAATTACAATTTGGATACAACTGACAGGATATAACCCGCTGAACGACAAATTTCTCGCTCCATTAGCGGATTGTGGAGTGGAAATGGGGTTATATATGTTGTCGTTAGTTATCCCAAGCAGGTCTGCAATACCACAATCGTAATATTTTGTTGTGTTGGGAGCCCGCAGAACTTGCCAATTGTGATTTGGATACGACTGACAGGATATAGCCCACTGAATGACGAATTTCTCGATCCATTAGCGGATTTTGGAGAGGAAATGGGGGTTTTGGTCGGTTTTGGAGCATTTCATGGAACACAAAGTGGAAGAACTAGGAGAAGTCATAATTTCTTTTGTTCTTATCCAAATTGGATGCAAAAAGATGCTAGATAGTCTTTTTTTAGTATTCTGAACTCATGAAGATAGCTTTCAGCGGCATTGGAGAATTATAAACACACTTTTGTTGTAATTTGAGAATAATAGAGAGGCCTAAGCCATTGGAAGCTGGACCAAGAAGATGTAGCCCAAGAGGGGTGAACTCGTTTATCATGTGCTTGTTGTGTGTTGTATTTTGATGTTCTTTGCTATTATTTGGCTGCAGTTCGGCATATATTTTTATGTTAAATTGTTTTATAACATTTACATAAGAAACTCTCATGGGAATCAGTTAATTAAGCAAAAGTATTGAATCCTTAAGCACTTGATAAGCAAATGATAAGAAACTTGGGTTTTATTCTGAATGGGGAATTAGCACAGCATTACTAATCTGCTCCACTTCAGGTCATCCTTTGGCCCAACTCGTTGGTTTTTCGACTCCTCCTGTAACTCGCCATGTGTGCACCCATACTTAGATGATTTTCCACTTCTTGGTTTTTCGACTCTTCAAGTAGCTCGTTGCACAACTCTTTGGGGCACATTTAACTGAAAACTCCCACTCATCATGTCAGCAGGCATGCTCGACCATCACCTTTAATCAAACTCGTGTGTCGTCGCAAAGTCGACTTGTCGCACATAACCGAAGACGACTCACCGCCACATAAAACCAACTCGGGCGCCCATCGCACATGCATGGCGTGCCGTCCTCGTCTCGGGATCTTGACACTGGGCCAGTCAGGCCGATTCTTGGCCAGTCATGGCACTGCGCGCAGCCTCTACAGTCGACCAACCCACCAGTCGGGCGACCCTCGGTCTGTTAGCCGATTTCAGGGAATCGACCAAGCAAGCCCAAGCCCGCCTGACCATTGGTTTACCCAACCCTAGGCTTGGTAGGCTGATTCCTAGATTCAGTCTGCTAAGCCTAGGGTCGACGGGCCTCTAATTTTTATTTTTCTTTTTATTTATTTTTTATTTTTTTTAGTTGATTTGATTTTTTAATTTTTTTTAATGTTTTTTAATTTTTTTATTAATTATGTTTTTTTTAAATTGTTTGTTTTTATGTTTTTTTTATTATTATATTATTTGTTTTTTTTTATTATTGTTTTTAATTCAATTTTTAATGTTTTTTTATTTTTGTTTGTTTTCTATTTTTCTAATTATTTTTAATTATTTTTTTCTTTCTTTTTTTTTTGGTTAATTTTCCATTTTTTATTTTTTTAATTAGGTTTGTTTTTAAATTTTTTTTTAGTTTTTTGTTTTTTTTTTTCAATTTTTATTTTTTTATGTCAATTTTTTTGGTACAATTTTTTTTATGTTTGATTATTTTGTTCATTTTTTCAATGTTTTTTTGCCATATATATATATATATATATATATATATATATAATTTTAATGTTTTTATTCTCATGTTTCTCCATTTTTTCTATTTTGTTTTTTTTGTCGTGTTAATTTTTTATGTTTTATGATATATATTTTTATTTACTTACTATTAATTTATTATTTTTTCAACTTTTTGTGTTTTTTTTTTAAGTTTTAAATTTTGTTTTCTTTTGTATTTAGTATTTTTAGTTTTTTATTATATTGTTTTATTTTGTTTTATTTTATTTTTCCTATAGGGTTCATGTTGGTTCTCAAATAGCAACCAAATCTCATTATGTGTCAATTTGATTGTTGCTTTTAAAGCTTTTGTTATAAAGGATCGAGTATGCCCTCACAATGAATCAATTTCATGGTTGATATTGAAGTTTTCATTATAGTGGGTCAAGTTTGCCTACACTATGTGTCAATTTGATGGTTGAATTTTAAACTTTTTTTGCAATGTGTTAAGTTATCTTAGGCTAAGATTTTTAAAGTCGTGATATTTTTAGCATTTAAAAAAGAAACTACTCTTGGTATAATGACTCTTTCATTTAGGTGTTCATTTTTTAAGTTTTTTTAGTCATAAAAATTTTCAATAATGTCATGATTGAAAAATTGTCAAAATTTTAAAGTTTTCCACCGTTTCAGTGTTGCAACATCAACATTTTTCATTTTTAGGTCGTTTTTTTATGTTTTTTTGTTTTTTGGCTAGAGTTCTTGTTTTGAGTTTACACTTCCAGTTTCAAAGTTTACATTCTTATTTGTTATAACACCATACCAAATGGGGGAGGTTCGTGGGATTGACCCTGCGACCAACTCCCATAACAACAAATAATGCGGAAAAGAACCAACCGTAAATCAACTAATGCGTCACAAACTTACCTGAGAATCAGTGACAAAATCTAGCATTTTCATTTCAAAATATTCGCAAAACATTTCATTATAGCCCCAACAAGCTTGATCCCAGGTTGGTTGGGTTGTAAAGTTTTTTAAAGTAAAATGCTTACCATTACACCATAGAGAGCCTTGGTGCATAAAGCTTGGTTTTAATTGTTTTAAACGTTAAGCCCTATAAATTGACTAAAAGTGGATTTGAGCTCCTTTTTTGAGGGTTTGTAGTGGTTTTCAAAAACTGCTTCCTACTGTTGTATAGGAGCTCAATTTTGTTGCAAGTTTTGGGAGGCCTGATGTTGATGTAATTTCAATTTTGGGGAGCTTAATAAAGAGGGCGGTCTCTTGGAGGCAGGTCCCAGGGATGTAGCCCACACTGGGGGAACTCCATTAACAATTTTGTTTCTATCTCTCTTTCAATTTCTCTACTAATTTTTTGTCTTCTTTTTATGTACTTTTGGTTAAGCTAATTTACACTTTAAGCTACTTTAAAATTAGTCATCTACATTTAAAAAAAAATTGAAAACCCTATTCCAAAATAAACACAACTTCAATATTAAAAATGCAAAAAAATTTTATTATTAATAGATTAAATAAATGTAAATAAATTTATGTAATTGATTTGTTAAAGTTGTTTTAGCTATTTTAAGTTTTTTTTTTCCTAAAAATTATATTTTGAATTTTTATTACTTTCAAATGTATTATTAAAATTAAACTCAAAATAATACATGAAACTTTTTTATTTATACACAACAAAAAAATTCTCTAAAGACAGTAAACTGATATGGTATTTCATGATTAAGAAATTTCTCTACATTAGGAACTTTTAAATTTAATTTTAAAAAACATCTATTTTTTTTAAAATAGTGTTTTACGAATGCTATTAAATAATATGAGATTAGAGATATTTTTTGGCTTTGCAAAATATATGAATTATGATAAAAAAAATTCTTATATCATGAGGAACTTTTAAATTTAATAAAAAAAATCTATATTTATTTTAAAATAGGTTACGAATGCTTATAAATAATATGAAAAAAAAATTTAGAGGAATTTTTTTTTTGGGCCTTGGCCAGAATTAATTTAATTGGGAAAAAAATAAAAAATTTTTTTTGTTTTCGAATTGATTTTTGTAATGCTTTTGATTTACATTTTCAAGTAAAATTGAATAATCTATTAATTATTATTTATACATTTATTAGTTTTGTAGCATTTACCTGACCCTTCTAATAATGATTCTAAAATCAAATGTATGTGAGGTAAATAATAATTCTAAAATCAAATTAGACATTTGAGAGGATATTCAAGATTCAATATGTGAGGTAATTATTGAAGAATTTGAACTAACAAACTCCATATTGATATAGAAAGATATTGAAAATTGTTATGGAAAACATCTTGAAATATGAATGTACAGATATGCCACTCAAAAAAACGGTGAGAGCCGTGTACCATTGAATTTGTTCACATACTTAGACAAATCAAAACTGTTGTAAAATCATCTTGTCACTTCATGTTTCATATTTTTTCAGTTGGTGATTGTTTCATATTATGATGTTTAATTGTATTAACTCAATTTAAACAAATTAAAATGTGTTTAAAGTATAATTTAAAAATATTTAAAATAATTTTGGGGAGTGTTGGAAAGTGTGTTAAGGAGTGAATTTGTCACTTTTTCCTCGTCTTAAGTATTAAAAAAGGATGGTGTGGCCACTTGTTTTTATGCAATTACATTCCTCAACCTTTAATGACAATGCAAAGCATTAATTCAGAAACTTACAAGACTTCCTCGGTGTTTGTGAATGATTGCGGGCAAGTTGCAGATTTCTAGTGCCATCACTATGCAATTGGGTTGCTTGTGGCATTTTTCATTCGTGAAACTTGCACTAATGGTTTAACAATTGCACTAACGGTTTAACAATTGGAAGGTTCAGGCCCTCTTAGTCTAGCCTATGTCACTCACTCTATATTATTGGTTGGATTCTCTTGCAATTTCCAAGTGTTCACGGGTTTACACGCAGTTAGCTTGTGCTTCCGCTAATGGGATGATTTGTACGAAAAATCTTTCGGGGCCTTCGAGAGCTCGTCTCCCCCAAGTCTATTGGTATTTCTTATGATTTTAGTTTCTTATAGATGTTTTTGTAGTTATATATCTATTGCTCGGGTTTGTTTGGTCTCAAATTTTTTGGTGGAGGCTCAACATGGTATTTGGTGGAGAGGCACCCCGATCATCCTCCTTCCAAAGAAGGACCTCTTGTTACTCGGTCTTGCTTTTATAACTCTCCTTTGGTGCTTTTGGCCTCTTGCATACCTACCACCCTTGCCCCTGAAGTTCTTCACTCTGCATGTTGTGTGTTGGCCTCATCTTGGTTTCCAATCCCTCTATCTTCCTACTATCTCCTAGGGTTTTTTTAGCTAGGTTTACTCCTCATTATCATCATTCCTCGAAAATGAATGCGTCCAAGACATGGCTCCAGGGGCCAAGGGCCCTCTGGAAATCCTAGACCCCAGTTGAAAACCCAAACTATTGTTTTCACCATGCAGCTACCCCACCCCTAGAAATTCAAGATGAAATACAACTACCCAAAGCTCACGAAGTCCGTGAAAGGAACACCCACAATCGCTTTGAAATTCAAACATTGATTAAGTTCTAGATCTTGGGCGCCGCAAGAATCAATACCTCCACCTTATCACTTTATACTAACAAATGAAAACTATACTAGGCGGAGTCATCTACAAAAAGTAGAAATATTGCAATGAGATAATTTTCCATCTCAATGATATTTATTGGGTGTAAAAGCATTTTTGATATTGTATGGTTAGTGTGGACACTCAATTAACACAAACAAAGACACATCTTCCATGCGGGAGACAAACATCACTAGGACCGAGCATTCAGAATGTCGCCCCTCGAACTTCTTTCAAGGAAGGATGATAGCCCAAATTCATAATAATTTTATGTCTATTATTTTTGAATTGCACATTACTATTTTCTATGCTACACAATTGTGGAAAATCTTCTATATCCAATTATTTCTTTAACCTATATGTTTCCATGGCTAGCCATGTGTCATATTCTAGAGATAGTTATGTGACAACTATGTGTTAGGTAATTTTGATAGAAATAAGTGTTAACTAATCCTTCGGGATATTGTAAATTATTAGTTTAGAGTTGATTAGCTTAGATATCTTTGTTTTACAATAAAACAAACAACCAGATGGTTTTGATCTGGTAACTATCCTCTTGTGTAAATGCTAAATGATTTCATTTAATGATATATTGATTTTATTGTGGAGTTTAATAGGCTTATACAATGGTATCAAAGTGACGAGGTTTAGAAGCATCTCATTAATGATCCATTGAGCCTATTATGAACTCCATTGACGTGTGACCATGTGACGTGGATGGCGCAACGGAATTAGTATGTGGGTTGACCGTGCATCAGGTGGTTTCTGACATCATTATTGGTGGATTTTGAAACCCAAGAGAGATCCCCTAGAATAGCCTAGAGTCGTTGATTAACTGATCAACCGTTTTCTTGAAACCATCTCCCAAGACCACTTGTCTCGCTAACGTATGACAAATTTTGTGCTACCATACACCGTTGGATCTGTCATACTCGATCCATAAAAATAATTGAATTTGCATCAACGTTCATTTCATTTGATTGTTTCCATCAATATCTTGTTACAAAATTTTTTATTTGATGTAAAATTTTAACATATGTATCATTGTCTATTTATATCCAGAAAATTGTTAACTGGTGGAGCTTTTAGTTGATATTTCTTAAATTGATGTTTGAGGACTTTTCCCATGGGGCTATCGATCAAAATACCAGGGTACTTTTAGATTTTTTTACGGACAGTGACATATTTTCATACAAAGTGTTGCAGTTCATCAAAATTATTAAAAGTTTTTTTGATTTCATTTAGAGATGACATCCATAATTTTGTTAATTGGAGTTGTCCTTATTGGGAATTTTTTTTTTCCCAAAATGGATAAGAAAACTCAAGAGTGCATTTATTTTTAATAATTTGTGGCAATATGTTTGCCAAGGAAAAAAATGATAGAGACAATAAAGAAATAGGACTAAAACCTCCAAATGATGAAAAACAACGTGTCATCTAGGAATTCAAGAATAATAAAGCCTATGCTACAATTACATCATCATTCTCAAAAGAGGTAAGAAGATACATTCATTCTTGTAAGACAAAATCTGAACCATTAGACATTTTAAAGGAACTATATGATTCACATTCTGAAATAGAGCTTATTCAATTGTTATTGAAGTTATTTAATTTGGAGATGAAAGACAATGATCTAATGAAATTGGCTTCTGAAATGAAGGCCATTTTTCATGATATTGAAGCCACATGTGTTAAAGTAGACTTACACCCTACATATTCTCACAACTTGGAATCTCTCCAAACCAGTGGACAATTAAAGGACATTAATTTTGATAAACTAGTGAATAAAATTGCAGAAAGAGAAAATGCTTTTGGGAAGAAAGAGTATGCTTCTAATTCAAATATAGAAACCTTGTGCCATGCACAAAAGGAACATATATCACAAGGTGAATCTTCCAGAGGTGGCAAGAATACCAGAGGCCGTGGTAGAATAAACTTTAGAGGCAAGGGGGCAACAATAACAACAATCCGGGTGATAGACAACAAAATGACCAAACACAAAACAATTTTCAATCTAATAAACCAAATATCAGATGTTATAGATGTGGAAAAAATGGTCATAATTTACTTAATTACAAGGTTCTTTGGGAGAATATTAATAACGAAAAGAAAGAGCCAATTAATGTAAAGAAAGAGAAACCACCTTCTGATAAAAGTAAAACAAATGAATATGCTCATTATATAGTTGATCACCGCAATTTCAACGTTGATAATGTTTTTAATGCTACATTTTCTTAATGGGAGGACAATTGGATTTTAGATTCACGTGCTACCTGTCATGTGACATTCCAGACGTTGGGTGTGTGTTGGACCCTATATTGGGTGGGCAGACCTACCTATAGTTTTTGTACATGGGTTTCACACATGGTTTTGGGCATGATGGTTTTCTGCCCATGGTATTTTCTAGATCTTGTCACGGGAACTACGGTAATGTTCTAATTCAGGGTTAATGGATTGGGGTTTATGAATGCTTCAACATGTATATATATGTATTGTAAAATTGAAAGTAAAATAATGAAAAATCAATCTGGTAGTCTCGGTTTTTGGATCCAGGGGAAAATCCCTATGTATTTGTTTTTTGTTTTTCACCATTGTATATGTTCTATTTTTTATGAATTTGTTTGCATGTAAATTATGTACAGGGTTAAAACCTACACCGAAAAGATATTTTTGAAGGTTTCAGTGATAATTTTTATGGCGTTGTATATTTTGTTGATAAATATGAAGTTAAACCATCAGGAATTGAATCAATTAGATCAAAGATTCCAAATTTAGCAGATTATGTTTTAAAGAATGTTCTTTATATACCACAATTTCAAAGGAACTTAATGTCCCTCATTCATATCAAACAACAAGGACATTCCATCCATATTTTTGATGGCATTATTAAAATTCATAGAGTAAGCGATAATTCAGTAATTATGATTGGGTTGAAGAAGGTACATTGTTGAAATTAAATAGTACTCCATCTACTACACAAACTGCTATAAATAGAGCTCTATTAGTGCAACAAGATAATCTTCTGCCTTCTAGTTTATTATGACATGCAACATTTGGTCATATTAACTATAAAATCATTAGAATTATGGAAGAGCGAGGCATTAAATGTCTCCCCACTATTCCAAGAAACCTCACACCATGTGATGCTTTCATTTTGGGGAAACATTGTAAACAACCATCTCATAGTTTTGTTTTTAGATCTTCCAGAAAATTAAGTTCCATACCTTCATATGTGTGTGGACCTATGCCTATACCAAACGCTAATGGAACTAAGTATATACTCACCTTTATTGATGACTATTCAAGGATGTGTTGGGTTTATCTTTTGAAGGAAAATTCACAAAGTTTTTCATATATTTAAAACATTTAATGTTATCGTTAAAAATGAAATTCAACATAATATTGGTACATTACGAATAGATAATGGAGGTGAATATACTTCTAAATATTTTGAACAATATTCAAGAGATAATGGAATAAAACACCAAACTACTATTCCATGTAATCAACAACAAAATGGTGTTGTAGAAAGGATGAATGAGACTTTGCTTAACATGGTTAGATCAATGATGTTTTTCAAAAATGTCAAGTTAATATTTTGGGGAGAAGTAGTACTTTGTGAAACAGACATCAAAAATAGATGTTGTTCTTTTGTCATCAACAACAAATCACTATATGAACTTTGTTACAAGTTACCAACAATTTAACATTTTAAAGTTTTTGGATCTACTTGTTATGCACTTATTCCTAAGCATCAAAGAAACAAATTAAATGACAAAAGTCAAAAGTGTATTTTTCTAGGTTATTCCAGTACTTCAAAAGCATATAGATTATATGATGAAGGAAAAAAAAAAATTATTCTCTCCAGAGATTTCATTTTTTTAGAATCTGCAACATATTTCTCCATTGTTGATAGACAACTTGCTCATTTAGAGAAATTTACATCCAAGAAATTTCATTTTGAATCTGAAAATACAGTTCCACATACTGAAGGGGGGGTCCCATTTTGGATCAGCCTATGGGTTTCCATCTTTAATTCATGAAGATGGTTTTGTTGAAGAAAATTTGGAAGATAATGTTATTTCTATAGAGTCAAAAAGTGTTCCTGAAGAACCTGTACTTCAGGATGAACCACCCTCACAACCACTCTGACAACCTTTGAGAAGATCCACTCGTATTCACAAATTTCTAAGATAATATGATGATTATGAGACAGACAGTAGTTCTATAGGTAATGTTTCCCATGATTTTGAATATAATTATTCCATAATTAATGCACCTAGTTGTTTGAAGAAGCTACTATTTGTGATGAATGGAAGGATGCAATGAAGAAAGAATATGATGCCCTTATAAAAAATGGCACATGGAGGTTGGTGGATCCTCCTACTGGCATCAAACCCATTGGTTGTAAATGGGTCTATAAAGTCAAGTATAAAGGAGATGGTTCACTTAACAAATACAAGGCCAGACTTGTAGCTAAATGTTATGCTCAAAAGGAAGGTGTTGATTATACATAGGCTTTTTCCTCTAGATAAAAATGGGGCACAATCAGAACTCTTTTCTCTCTTGTAGCGCAAAAAGGATGGAAGATACATCATATGGATGTGAAAAAAACATTTTTGAATGGATAATTGAAAGAGGATGTCTACATGTTTTAGCCTGAGGGTTTTGTTGTCAAATGTAAAGAAAATAAGGTATGCAAATTGGTAAGGCATTATATGAACTGAAATAAGCATCCCTTGCTCAGTATGAAAAATTAACTGAACATCTCTTTAAGTTGAATTACAATTTTTTTGACCTAGATGATGCAACTTTATTTGTCAAGAAGATATGAAATTTTTTTGTATATCTAGTTGTCTATATTAATGATTTGATGATTATAGGGAACGATGATAATTATATGGTGTCTGTTAAAAGGGATATGCATAAAAAATTTGACATGACATATATGGGTTTGTTGCATTATTATTTAGGAATTAAAGTTGATCAACAACCCAAGCATATTTTTATTTCTCAAAAGAAGTATGTTGGAAAACTATTAAACAGATTTGGAATGCAGGATTGTAATGCTATTTCTACTCCTATGGAGCAAAATTTGAAACTTACTTCCATTGAAAGAAGTGCATTTGATGATCCAAGAAAGTATAGACAACTTGTTGGAAGTTTAAATTTTTTAACAACTACTAGACCTGACATTACTTTTGTTGTAGGAATACTTTCCAGGTTCATGCATCAACCCTGTGAAGGTCATTGGAATGCAACAAAGAGAGTGTTGAAATACTTGAAGGGAACTCAAACATTTGAAATCAAATACTCCAAAGTTGTAGATTTCCATCTCACTAAATATTAAGACTTTAAATTTAATGATGATAAAGAGAATGGGGTCTATACTTTTGGGTGTCTGCTGAATCTTGGATCAACAACCATTAGTTGGAGGTCACGCAAGTAGTATGTACATGTTGATACTACCACCGAAGCCGAATATGTTGCAGCAACTCAAGCCACAAAAGGAATCATTTGGATTCGCAAGATACTTGAAGGCTTGGAAGAGAAGCAGAAAGATTCAACTCCTTTATTTGTCAATAAAACTTATGCAATTCAGTTGGCTAAGAATCCAAAGTTTCATGATCGAAGCAAGCACATTAACACAAAGTATCACTTGATTTGTCATTATGTAGAGGCCAAATTTATTCATATGACACATTATCCTACTTCAGAATTGATAGCAGACATATTCACCTAAGCACTAAGATGAGAAGAATTTGAAAAGTTCACAATGTAACTTGGTATATCAGATGTCCCTTTGGATTAAGGAGGGAATGTTAACTAACCCTTCAGGATATTGTACATTATTAGTTTAGAGTTGATTAGCTTAGAAATCTTTGTTTTATGGTTAGCAAAACCACTAGATGATTGTGATTTGGTAACTATCCTCTGTTTGTATAAATGTTAAATGATTTCACTTAATGATATAATGATTATATTGTGGAGTTTAATGAGCCTGTAACAGAAGAACTCTTTAACATTTTTAATGCCACTAGTGTAGTTTCCCCTCATGGTAGGGGAGGGACGCCATTACTTGTGCACCCTCCCCTACACCTCAGCTACTGACACATGGCTCCCACAGGTGCTCGTACGACACCTACTCGATGTGTTGAGCCATGTGTTGTGGTGGGTGTCAAGGTTTATAACACTGATTTTAACCCTTCCTGCCTCTTGCTTCCACCTATTTGCCGCGATGTCTGCTCTGCTTTATGTATTTCTGTTCGGGGCCGGTGTTTGGGCGAAGAACTCTGCCAATGGTGGCACAGGATGGTCCATTTCCTATGTGGCTTGTCCGCCATTGTTGGCCTCATGGAAAATTCTAGGGGTGAATGTTCGCCCTTAAGCGAAATTAAGGGGTTTTAAATTTTTAGTGGGTGAATATTTTGTATCATATTACATTTTTACAATTCGCCTCAAATAGCCCACCTTATTTTAAGGGAGAGGTAAAAAAGGTAAATTTAGCCCTTGAAATTAGGAGTTACAACCTTCCATTCGCCATAATTTTCAAGAATAGGTTTTATTTAAGTGAATCCTATGGGCCAAATACCATATTTATAAAAGAGGTATGGTAAATTAATAAAAATATAAATAAATGAGAGGTATGGTAAATAAATAAAGCATTTTTTATATTTACTCCATAAGTCACCTTATATACATGCAAGGGTGTAAACAAAAAAAAATATAAGTGGAGGTATGGTAAATAAATAAAACGTCTTTTTATACTTACTCAAAAGGTATGGTAAATAAATAAAAATATAAATAAACTAGATGCGTGGTAAATAAATAAAACCTCTTTTTATATTTAGTCCATAACCCTCGTTCTATTTATGAAGGATCAAGAAATAGGTTTTATTTAAGTGAATCCTATGGGCCAAATACCATATTTGTAAAAGAGGTATGGTAAATTAATA
>APFE031011424.1:0-11184 GCA_000404065.3 Pinus taeda | reverse complement strand
AAGCAGCGAGCTGATACAAAATGCAGGGAAGTTCAGTTTAATGTCGGGGATGAAGTTCTTGCGTACTTACGCAAAGAACGATTTCCAAAGCGAGAGTACAGCAAGCTCAAGTTTAAGAAAATTGGGCCCTGCAAGATCATTCGCAAATTTTCTGCGAACGCTTACGATACAGTTGCCACCAGGGATTGGTATTTCACCTATCTTTAACGTGGCAGATCTGTTCCCTTATATTGCAGGTTCGGAAGATGATGCAGCAGCAGAGCCACCACGGGACACCCAATTGAAAGGAGATTTATAGACGAGACAGATGCCGATGGCACCACCCGTCGAGATTGAGGGAATTTTGGACACACAGGTAGCAAAGCGCACACGGAGGAAGGAGTATTTGAGATATTTGGTAAAGTGGAAGAACTGTCCAATAGAGGACAGTTCGTGGCTTAATGAGACACAAATACAAAAGGCAGGCTACTCTGTTAAGGACCTCATGGAACGGAGCCATGACTTTTTGTCACCCCGGGAGCCTGATGCAGGAGCATCCAGCTCTGAGGAGGCAGAATGAGGCTGGCAGTATCAGGCAGAATTAGAACACACAGTCAATGTGTATAGCTGGACAGGTGTCAAAACCTTGTCAGTTATTTTATTTTCATTACTTGTTTTTATTTACTTTTAAGATGATAGGATTCAGTTAAATTAGTCATGCATTTACTCTGTCTTACTTAGGAGTTAGAAGCAGAAACATAAATTGCTAGTTAATTTGATTTTTCTTTAAAAAGGGCATTGTATTAGTTTTAAAACAGTTAAGTGAAAACAGTAGTCAATCTGTTGGGTTGGTTTCAACCGAACAAGAACAGTTCGACTCTCAGAGCTTAAAAGAACAGAAATAAGATTGTAAAGTTTCCTCTCTCATTTTGAAGAACAGAAATAGAAATATACAGTCATTTCCGAAAGTTAGAATTCATTACTTATTGGCTTCACTATTCATCACTGTGATAATTAACATTCTACAGCATAGTTTATTTCCTGTACATTTTAAATCATATTGTAATAAAAAGACAGATCATCTGTAAGTGGAGCGGGCGTGATCACCACAACACCGTCCACCAGTGTTCATACCAGATTGTACACACAGGCGTACACCCGGAGAAAGACGCAGCAGAAGCAGACTCAAATAAAGCAAATATTTCTAAAACTAGAAGACCAGAGAAATCTGTGCATGCAAACAGAGAACCCAGGTATTTCCAAAATCCCGATAACTCAACAGTCGAAATAGAATGCCGTAGCAGAGAAACAAATCATTTCTTTTCCTTTTTCATACGATATATATAAATCTCCAGATAGTAACAGAACAGCAAGGAAAACAATGTAGTAATACGACCTGAGTAACTAAAGAAAAAACCAGGTTACAGTTTAAACATTCGAACCACAGACTGCATGTAAAGTAAGCCTCGGCACCAGCAGAGTTATCAACAGGAAGGAACTCCAACAACATCAATTTATTAGCAGACAAAAAGCCGAAATATACAGTCATAGCCTTGACGGAAAGATAGACCAGGGTTTGGTCAAAACCCTAGGGTTTATAAATCGTGAACAATACAAAATAGCAGAGGGAGGGTTCGAAACCCCGTAACGGCCATTAAACAGGAAATACAACCCATATACATCCACAGAGCAGAGATTCGTATAACCCCACGAGGGTTTGATACAAAAAAAATCAGTTTGAACCATTTCCTACAGAGGAAAAGCCGGAACAGCGACTACAATAGTCCATTATCAAACTAAGGACAGAAACCCTAAAATTTCACCGCGCAGAAAGCTGATACAAACTACAGAGTCTACATATACTAAGCTACAGGAATGTATTGAGACACTACCCGGAAGGAGTGTGAAGAGAACGCGGACAACAGCACCACGAGCATGGCTACACGACTAGAGCTCACCTGCAAACAAACCCACAGAGATTAGGAACCTGTGCAGTATATGCGTATGTGTTAAAAACCAAAAGAAAGGAGACAGTGTATTAGGGTCTTACCAGGAACCTGGGCGACAAAGAAAATGCCAAACTAACCAGTAACAGAAACCTGAAGACAGTGGCCGAGACGGTCAAAACCAGAGGAATAAAGGCGAGAGCATTATAGCAAGGAACCATCATCGTTACCTGAATGTTAATGGTGAAACGCAGATTTGGGAGGACGGACCTGCCATGAAACAAATTACACAGTTAACAAACTAATACCAGCGCCGAGTTGAAACAAACGCATACCCAAACTTACAGTTGACAAGTTATCACCGAACAGAGTGAATGAGCCCTCGCAGGCCGTAGAAACTCACCATCGAAACCCTTTGAAGGTGGAGATAACCACAGAGGCGGCATCAGAACAGTTCCACAGAGGACCAGAGGTTTCCCACAGAGTAGCTCAGACCTCGACAGAGTGACCCCGCAAAAGCGGAAATGAAAATGATTGCCAAAAGGTTGTCAACGGGCCCTTTTTGAGTAGAGGTAACCGGTTAGTGCAGGTGGAAGCCGGTTCAACAGGTTTCAAAACCCTAAACCCAAAGACCAAGACGCGTACAGTGACATTTAATATAGCATTAAATCGCCAGGACACAAGTCTTATTGATCACGTTCCATAACCGTGGCGGGAGGCCATCAAGGATAGGATATGATAGGATAGGATAGGCTAGGCTAGAGTAGGATAGAGTTCGTTAGGCGAGTCCCTAATAGTCTATATTGGGCTAGGCTAGTGTAGCTTAGAGTAGACTAGGATAGGATGGGTTAAGCTAGGATGGAGTAGGTTAGGCTTAGATAGAGTAGGCTAGGCTTGACTAGGCTAGAGTAGACAAGGCTAGGTTAGGCTAGTGTACGATAGTAAGTTAGGCTAGGCTAGACGAGGTTAGGCTAGACAAGGCATGAGTAGGCTAGGCTAGGCAAGGCTAGACTAGGGATGGCTACGCTTGGCTAGGCTAATGTAGGGCAAACTAAGCTAGGCTACTCTAAGATAAGCTACAGTAGGCTAAGTTAGACTAGGCTAGTCTAGGTTAGGCTAGATTAAGCTAGGCTAGGATAGGCTAGCATGAAATAGGCTAGAGTAGCTTATGTTAGGATATATTAGGCTAGGCTAGGATATATTAGGTTAGGATACGTTAGGATAGAGTAGGCTAGGCTAGGTTAGGCTAGAGTAGGATAGAGCTGCCTAGGTTAGTCTAGGCTAATATAGTGTAGGCTATGTTAAAGTAGAGTAAGCTAAGTTAGGCAAGTTTAGGTGAGGCTAGGTTATTGTAGTCTAAGCTAGGGTAGGCTAGAGTAGGCTAAACTATGGTAGGCTAGAGTAGGCCAGGCTAGACTAAAGTAACCTAGAGTAGGCTAGGCTAGACTAGACAAGGCTAGAATAGTCAAGGCTAAGTAAGGCTAGGTTAGGCTAGGCTATGCTAGATTAGGTAAGGATTTAATAGCATAGAGTAAGCTAGTATAGGATAGAGTAAGTTAGGCTAGGCTAGGTTAGGTTGGCTTAAGAAAGGAAATAGAAGGCTTAGTTAGGCTAGGAAAGAGTAGGCTAGGCTAGGCTAGGTTATGCTAGAGTAGGATAGAGTTGGCTAGGCTAAGCTAGAGTAGGATAAAGTTGGCTAGGCTAGTCTAGGTTAGCATAAAGTAGGTTACAGTAGCCTAGCTAAGGAAATGCTAGGCTAGGCTAAGCAATGATGGGATAGAGTACGCTAGGATAGCATAGGATAGGCTAGGCTAAGCTAGAGTAGGATAGTGTTGCCAGGTTAGTCTAGAATATGCTAGATTAAGCTAGGCTAATGTACCTTAGAGTAGGCTAGGATAGGCTAGGATAGGCTAGGTTAGGCTAGCCTAGGATAGAGTAGGCTAAGCTTGAGTACGCTAGAGGAAACATGGCTAGGCTAGGCTAGGTAGGATTGTAGGCTAGGGTAGGCTAGGTTAGAAAAGGCTTCAGTAAGGTAGGCTAGACAAGACTAGACTAGGCAAGGTTAGCCTAGACAAGTTTAGGCTAGTTAAGGCTAGGCTAGGCTAGGCAAGCATAGGCTAAGGTAGGCTAGGCTAGGCTAGGCAAGCATAGGCTAGGGTAGGCTAGGGTAGGCTAGGCTAGGCTAGAGTAGGCTAAGCTAGGATAGAGTAAGCTAGGAAATGATACGTTAGGATGGAATAGGGTAGAGTAGGTTAGAATAGGCTAGGCTAGGTTAGGTTTGGTTAGGCTAGGCTAGGCTAGGATAGTGTTGGCTAGGCTAATCTAAGCTAACCTACAGTAGCCTATGCTAAAGTAGGTTAGAGTACCCTAGGTTAGGTTAGGTGAAGCTAGCCTAGCATAGGATAGGCTGGTCCAAGATAGAGTAGGTAAGGATAGGAAAGAGCATGCTTAGTTAGGCTAGGAAAGAGTAGGCTATGCTAGGTTAGGTTAGGCTAGCATAGGATAGAGTTGGCTAGGCTAGGCTAGGCTAGGATAGAGTAGGAAAGAGTTGCCTAGGCTATTCTAGTCTAGGCTAAAGTAGGTTAGATTAGCCTACAATAGCAAAGGCTAGGCTAGGCTAAACTATGATAGGATAGAGTAGGCTAGGATATCGTAGGATAGGCTAGGCTAAGATAGAGTAGGATAGAGTTGGCTAGGCTAGTTTAGAATAAGTTAGAGTAAGCTAGGTTAATGTAGCTTTGAGTAGCCTAGGATAGGCTGGGTTAGGCTAGGTTGGGATAGAGTAGGCTAGGCTTTAGTAGGCTAGAGGAAACATGGCCAGGCTATGGTAGGGTAGGATAGTAGGCTAGGCTAGGCTAGGTTAGACAAGCCTTGAGTAAGGTAGGGTAGACAAGACTAGGGTAGGAAAGGCTAGGCTAGGGGACGTTGGCCCAAAAATATTTAACATATCTATATGAGAAAGTAATTTGCATATCATAAAGAGAGGCACATAATCCCACGATATACATTTGAGTCACCAACATAATAAAAAGTACATAAATCTACATTATAAATATGAGAAAGTAATACAAATGGTAGCTTTATGAGTCTACCAACAACATTCTAGTGGATTTCACATTTTTAGGGCAAGCAAAGAGCTTTCTTAATCATTGTTGGCCCATAATACCCGAAACTTACCTCTTTGTGTGTTGTGGTTTCTCTACGAAAATGACCCCCAGAAATCCCTAAATGTAGTTATTTCAAAAAACAATTAGAACCTTCCCATTCCAAACAACGAAGAAAAACTCCACCAATTTTGTTTTCTAAAAATGATGTTATTCATTACATTAAAAGGAGTTTATTTTAGTCTTAATTATTTTATTTTCCTCACATATAAATAGTGAGTAGTGACATGCATCGGGAAGATACTGATATCAATATACCATGAGTAATAATTGTCTCGAACACATGAAATTTCATTCTAACATAAAAATGCTTCATCATTTGAATATAAATCATCCTTAGGTGCATTAATAGAATCAACGAATAGCTTACAAATACCTTTTCCTCTAACAATTTGGGATGGTTTTGTCTGAATGCTATATTCTTGGAGAGCTATTCCCCTTCAAAAGCATAGCTCATAAACGTGACATGGACTTCATCATTTTGATTGTTCTTTTGGGTGATAAACATTAAACACTAATCATTTTATAACATTTTTAACTGTAAATGCTAAACCATAAACCCTAAACTCTAAATCCCAAGGCATATAGCTTAAACAACAAACCCTAAGAATTTTATAACGTTTTAAAGTTTTTTATGTAACTATCATTTCACAGTTCATCAAAAGAATTTAATAAAGTGTTATAAACCCTAAACCCTAAGAATTTTCTAACAGTTCAACAATCGTTTTGTATCTATTTTTTAATTGTTTATTAAAAGCATTTACTAAAGTTTTATAAAATCTAAATGCTAAACCCTACAACCTAAGCATTTTATAATAGTTTAAGCCCTAAACCCTAAACCCTAAGTATTTTATAACATTCTAAAACCTAAAAGATACACCCTAAGCATTTCATAATACTTTAAGAACTCAACCCTCAACCCTAAGTATTTTATAACGTTTTAAAACCTAAATGGTAAACACTAAGCATTTTATAACATTTTAAAAAGTGTTTTGTAACTTTTTTTTACTTATTTATTAAAAGATTTTACTAAATTATTTTTAATCGTAAATCGTAAACCCTAAAGAATAATCATTTTAAAGCATAATAAAAAATGTTTTTAAACTTTTTTTTTAAGTCTTTATTAAAAGAATTTACTAAAGTGTTATAAACAATAAGCATTATATAACATTTCAAACCCTAAATGATAAGAATTTTATAACATTTGAAACCCTAAACATGAGACCTTAATCATCTTATAACATTTTAACAAACGTTTTGTAACTTTTTTAAGTGTTTATTAAAAGGATTTACTAAAGTTTTATAAACTGTAAATCCTAAGCATCTTATAATATTTTAAACTCCAAACCATAAACGATAAACTCTAAACTGAAATAGTTTGATAACATTTTAAAAATTGTTCTCTAATTTTTATTTAAGTTTTTATTAAGATAATTACTAAAGTGTTACAAACCTTGAACCCTAAATCCCAAAGCATATACCCTAAACACTAAACCCTAAACCCCAATCTATAAACCCTATGCATTTTATAACATTTTGAAAAACACTTTGTAACTTTTATTTGACTGTTTATTAAAATATATATTAATGTCTTATAAACCCTAAGCATTTTATAACAATTTATAATGTGTTTTGTAAATTTCATTTAAATTCTTATTGAAAGAATTTTCTAAAGTGTTATAAACTGTAAATCCTAAACTGTAAACCGTAAGCATTTTATAAGATTTAAAAAGTTTTTTACAACTTTTATTTAACTATCTATTAAAAGTATATACTAAGGTGTTATGAACCTTAAACCCTAAACCTTAAGCATTATATAACATTTTAAAAGGTGTTTTGCAACTTTTATTTAAGTGTTTATTAAAAGCTTTTAGTAAAGTATTATAAACCCTGAACATTAAACTCTAGACCGTAAACCCTAAACCCCAAACTCCAAACCCCAAACTCCAAACCCCAAACCCCAAAACCTAAACCCTAAGCATTTTATAACATTTTGAGAAGAGTGTTGTAACTTTTACTTAAGATTTTATAAAAGAATTTACTAAAGTGTTATAACCTATAAACCCTAAAACCTAAACCCCAAACTCCAAACCCTAAACCATAAGCATTTTATAACATTTTGAGAAGTGTTTTGTAACTTTTACTTAAGATTTTATTAAAAGAATTTACTAAAGTGTTATAACCTATAAACCCTAGAACCTAAACCCTAGACCCTAAACTCCAAATCCTAAACCCCAAACCTTAAGAATTTTATAACATTTTAAAAATTGTTTCATAACTTGAATTTGAGTGTTTATTAAAACCATTTGCTAAAGTGTTACAGACCCTAAACCATAAACACCAAACCAGAAACCTCAAATCATAAATATTTTAGAACATTTTAAAAAGCATTTTGTAACTTTTATTTAAGTGTGTATTGAAATCATTTACTAAAGCGTTATAAAAACTAAACCCTAAACCCTCAAACCTAAACCATAAACCATTAACCGTAAAGCCTAAATTGTAAACCCTATGTATTTTATAATATTTTAAAAAGAATTTTGTAACTTTTATTTAAGTCTTTATTGAAAGAATTTACTAAAGTGTTACAAACCCTAAACACTAAACCCTAAACCCTAAACTCTAAACCCTAAACCTCAAACACTAAGCCCTAATCATTTTATAACATTCTCAAAAGTGTTTTGTAACTTTTATTAAATTTCTATTAAAAGCATTTACTAAAGTGCTATAAACCATAAACTCTAAACCCCAAACCCTGTACCCTAAACCCTAAACTTCAGGCATTTATAACATTATAAAAATCCTTTTGTAAAATTTATTTATGTTTCTATTAAAATAATTTACTAAAGAGTTGTAATCCCTAAACACTAAGCCATACACCCTAAACCCCATAAGCTAAACGCAGAACCTGAAACCCTAAAACCTAAGCATTTTATAACATTTTAAAAACAGTTTTTAAAATTTTTATTTTAGTGTTTATTCAAAGGATTTACTAAAGTGTTACAAACCTTAAACGCTAAAACCTAAACCCCAAAACCTAAACACCAAACCCTAAACCCTAGACACTAAACCTCAAGTATTTTAGAACATTTTAAAAACCATTTTGTACATTTATTGAAGTGTTATAAAATCTAAATAGTAAAACCTAAACCGTAAACCGTAAACCCTAAAAACTGAACTCTAAACCCTAAGAATTATATAACATTTTAAAAAGAGTTTTGTAACTTTTATTTAATTTTTTATTAAAAGAACTTACTAAAGTGTTATAAACCCTAAACTGTAAACCCTAAGCGTTTTATAACATTTTAAAAAGTTTTCTTTAACATTCATTTAAGTGTTTATTATAAGCATTTACTAAATTGTTATAAAACTTAAACCCTAAACAATCAACCCCAAACCCTAAACCCTAAACCTAAACCCTAAGGATTTTATAACATTTTAAAAAGTGTTCACAACTTTTATTAACTGTTTATTAAAATCATTTGCTAAGCTATTATAAACCCTAAACCCTAAACTCTAAACTCTAAAATCCAAATCCCAAACCCCACAGCCTAAACCCTAAACACTAAGAATTTTATAACATTTTTAAAAGAATTTTGTAACTTTTATTTAAGTGCTTCTTAAAAGCATTTACTAAAGTGTTATAAACCATAATCCCTAAACTCTAAGCATTTTACAACATTTTAAAAAGTGTTGTATAGCTTTTATTTAAGAGTTTATTAATAGCATTTACTAATCGATCACCATTATACCATGAAAGAATGGTGTTTCGAAATTGTAACCATTCAGCTGTTGTTGTTATTGTTATTTATAACTAGGAAGAAAATTTAATGGATAGCGATGGATGAGGATTAAAAAAAATGTAATAGGACACTAAAAATATAAATAAATGATATTTATAGTTGAAGAAAAATAATTATAAACCAGACTTCCAAACAAGTGATTAGCATTTCAAACGTGAGAACAAAATTATAAATTAATGCTATCCGTAGTTGCAGAAGGAATTATCCATAAATGCTATCCATCACAACAAGGAATCATGGGGAGAAGATGCCCTTCCAAGGTGGAGAACTGCTGTTACAGGTGCTTCATCTTCTTGTGGATAAGCTATTACAGGTCCTTATCACATGTCCAATCACGTACAACGAGATTTATGTATATCTATAGGCTCACGCTGTACATTAGTCGAAGCTTACTAGTGAAAAAGTATTTATACAGTCACGCTAAGTAAAGGCAAATATTATTTTTTAATAGGCAAGATTTGATATGGACGTTTAATATGTTAAAACAATAATTTGAAATGGAACTTAATAATATTAGATAACTTGTAATTAGCTATGAATGTTAAATCTTGTAATAGACCAGATTTGATATGAGTGCTCAATATATTAAAACAAATTATAATTTGAAAGGGAGCTTAATAATATTACATATCTTGTAATTAGGTGAAAATTGTAATTGAGTTGGATGGCACGTGAGAGTTCAATTCTAATTAAATTAAGTTTTTACTTTCACACTCATGCGAGCTTAATTGATTAAAAAAATTGTGTCATGAGTTAATCGAGTAATGAAATAATCTGTTTAAGTTGATGGAAACAAAAATAACTTTTAATTCCACTAGAAAAGATAAGTTCATTAAACGCGATGGATTGATTAAACGACTATAAAACCATTAAAAATTTAATAGAACATATCATAAAAACTTAAAAATTGATTAAACATACTAGTCAACCTTGTGGGAAATATGATATATTAAATTAAACTGCAAAGTAATTCAATTATTAAAAATGTTTCTGGAAATTGTTATTCATAAAATATTGAATTTAGTCTATATAGCATATTCATCCCAAATTCATGGAGCCATTGCCAGTAATCTATTCTATTGAATGAGATATGAATGGAAGGTATTACATACCTATACCTCGAATTCATCTGGAAAAGGATGTTGAAGGGTTTGCATTATATTAAAGTCCAGTCAATTCATAGAGAAAATCAACATTACCATTCTCCTGCAACATAGGATGATATGAACACGTTACCAAAAATCGACATTACCATCCTCCTGCAACATAAAATGACATGAACAAGTTACGAAGAAATGAACAGATAGTTAAATCTACAACAAACACGTAGTTAAACCTATAACATTTTCAATTAAATTCGATACCATGATAAAACTTAAAATCATACCAGAATTCAATACCATCCATGGATACAATCGCACACATAAACATGACATGACTGTCGCACAGAGATGTACATACTCAAACAACAGACTTACTCACTGACTCACAGTAAAACCAACCACAAGTATAATCACACGGACTTGCCAATCTGAATATGGATAGATTAGGAAAAAAATACTGCAAAATGATAAGAATTTCCCTACTTCCTTCGACGAGTATATTCTCCGGGCTACCGGGTATATGTAGTTCCCACGCCCTTTTGAAGGTCATCGACGCCAACTGTTATACATTGCCGAGTGTTATAGGTTGGTTTCTAGTTGGAAAATATAACAAATTTGACCATCATAGTTATGTTCTAACACGCGCCCGTACATACCGGAGTGTAATACGCTGACAAACGGTGCTTTTGTCAGAGAATAAAACCAACTTGAAATATGCCATTGTTCGAGTGGAATATGCTGCTTTACTGTGAGAGATTATAACAAATTACAGGTGCCCACTACTCCGCATAAATTAGTTTGTTTAGAAGATTGGGTATATTTAAAATTTGAAAATCGTGTTGGTTTTTTCTAATAGTGAGACCGACTCCGCATGGCTTTGAAAGAAGCCTAAGAAATAAATACTAAATAATATTTCAAATTGTTTTTTATTATTTATGGCTCCTTCATGTGATGTTCACATAATGAGTTTGTTTTGGATTATTTTGACTATTTTTAAAACTCGGGTATGAGATACTAACCGTACAAGTTTTTTAAGGACAGTTGTATTATATAATTAATGGATTCTACAAAAATAAGCTTTACAATTTAGTATTTAGGGTTAGGGTTTTGCAACAATCTTAAAAATATTGAAAAAAATTATGTTATCTATACATTTGAGATAAATAATTTATTTGTATAATGTATTATT
>APFE031011423.1:0-17828 GCA_000404065.3 Pinus taeda | reverse complement strand
GGAGGAACTCATCTGGATCAGCAAGGCTGGACTGCTACAACAAGCGTTGGACCTAAGGTAAGATCGGAAAACACTTGGTTTCTCATAGAATAATGTATGTTTAGAGAAGGATTGCTCTTGTTTGGTTTGTTTGTCATTAGAGAGTCTTAGACTCCTAGGAAGGTTAGATTTGTCCGCAAGTATAACTCATTCCACGTGACACTAATCTAGGTGGATATTGGTGGTCACCTGCCTATTCCACTTCGACCCCCAACAATATTTCCTTTCAGTTTCCTAATTTCTAGCAAAATTACTATTTTTTGCGGTTTTTCAGGTCCTAAACTTTGAGAGTCATTTTGAGGCCCTAAATGACATTTTTTGGACAACATGCAAACTCATACATTCTAATAATGATTTGTAGTCAAAAATTGTATTCCTTGGATAGATCTTTTTAATGACGTATTGTGCACATTAAATGAAGATTGTATGCTAATATTATGACCCTCAGAAGTTGATGTACCAACTAACCCCAATGGAGACTACAAAAGTTTGGCGATTCATCTCCTAAGGTTACATTTTTGGATGTTTGGGGGTTTCCATTGTTCCTCAATAACAAAAATTAATCTAAGCCTCATTGTATCATAGTTTAGAGGCACGTAGTTGACACATTTCTTCTCAAATATAGCTACCATCGCCTGAGCTATTCTATTTCCCTTTCTACATGTAATCAACATTTTAGTATTTTTTTTAATGAATTTGTTGATAGTGTTGGAAATCCATCAACCAAGGGGGTCTCCTTAATGTGAAGTCCCAATTAGAATTCACACCGTTTGGAGTAGGAGCCCCATCTTGAGTATCATATCGACTGCCATAACTCTAAGGTTTACCTTAGATACAATGGATAACGTAAGAGAGTATGCACATAACCTTGGAAATTAGCAAGTAAGTTGACATTGTGAAACACCAATGGCAATGTGTAAAACGAGAGTTTTATAAGTGGAGAGAGAGGAGTGAGTCTCTAAAATGAAGTAATAGTACTAACCTAAGAGAGGCACATGAGAGCATGAAAATATTCCTTATTTCTCTATGAAATTTGTTCACATAGACACAATGATAGTTAAAGTAAATACAACACACCTTCGATAAGAAAAGTACCAAAGCCACTGAAATAGTTCAATTTCCTTAGTACATGT
Organism: Pinus taeda; assembly: GCA_000404065.3. Classification (NCBI taxonomy): domain Eukaryota; kingdom Viridiplantae; phylum Streptophyta; class Pinopsida; order Pinales; family Pinaceae; genus Pinus; species Pinus taeda. Next base: position 16,656 of record APFE031011423.1, on the reverse strand, counting down.
AAAGAAAAAATATACTAAAAACATATAAAGAATAATCTTATTACATTCACAATACATGCATGAAAATGTGTTGGCTCATCAAGCTTCTAATATTAGGTGAAAAATCCATATACGTAGTTACAAGAGTGAGCCAGTAGCTCCAATAGTGGAATATTAAGTCACTTCTTACTTCTCCAAAGAATGATCTTCTCTCCTATGCTAAGCTAGAGAAACTAAGAATAGCTCTGCAAGGGCAAAGCCTCCAAAAGAAATTTGTTTTAGTTATGAGGGTGTATTTATAACAAGAGGAATGATCTTTCATATCCCCAAGACTCTTGAGCTTCCCTCATGACTCTTAGACTTATAATGTGACCTTTGGACTTCTACTTGACTTTTGAACTTTTCCTAAAGACTCTTTTGTTCATATATGACTATGTGACTTTTTATATTCCACATATGACTCTTGGACTTCCACATATTATATTTTTTCCTTTTCTTTTGATAATTACATAATTACATCCACAAATAATGTGGAAAAACACGTGGACACACATGACATTATGATGTCACTGGTACAAGTTACAATTTGACAATGATGACATGGACTTTATGATGAGGTGGCCATGCTAAGCTGTTCCTCTTGTTTTTTCTTCAATTTTCTAGAGAGATCTATTTAGTATTTCATCTTCAAGAAATATTTTATTTGTTCTTCATCTTCACCCTCCAAAGGCCTTGAATGATATGAAGTCTTCACATAATTCTGATCTCTGATCGTCTGTCCTAAGCTAATGTCCCTTCACCTTCTTGTGTGATGACTCCTTCATGGTTCCCACTTCACACGTGCCTTCTTGTATAATATCCTCTTACTTCTATTCAATCATCATCCTGTGATGTAAAGATATAGTGCACGCAACTAGGAATCACTCATGACAAGAGGACATCAGTTCAAAAAACTCATAGTATAGCTTGCTTCATCAAAGTCACTAATTGAACTAGAAATTTATATTGGGATGGGAGGGAGGCTTATGGATTGGATAGTACACATTTCTAGAGGCCATGTATGAGGGACTAAGGCTTTATATTGTGCAATCTGAAATTCTAGGGGCTTGGGTAGGAAGACTGTGCAGTTGGGGAGCTTAGTAAATTAGGCTTGAACTTTGAGACTATGCAATGCATGGTTCATGAGAGAGAGAGAATTAGTGGATTATATAGTTTCATAGTTCAATGAATTAGGGAGACAACTTGATGACTGAGACTACACAATGCACAACAAGAGACTGCCTAGGAGGCATAATTGTGCAATGTCTGAGGGAAGGGAGAAAATGCTTGAGAAATATGACTACATAATGCATAGTCATTAGAGCTAAAAATTGTGAATCTCATAGTTCCAAGAGGTAATGGATCAACTTGAGGCTTTCTACTGCATAATTTGCAATTTGGGGTGTCTGAGTGAGTTTAGTTTCTTGGGCTAGAATTTTTTTGGAATTTCACTGAGTTTGGGATCGATGAGCGTGGAGTAGGTAAATTCTCAATGCGAACGAAGATGATACCTCTAGCCCAAGAGAGTGGGTCTAGCCACAAACAAGACAATCTAATGTAAATTTCCTTAAATATTAGAATCAAATAAGAGGGTTTACATATTATAACGCTAATATGCTTGATGGTGACCTTGCTTCCTTGCTCCAACTTCCTTTCGTTCCTTCGATTCAAATATATCAAATGAACATGCAAGAAACAACAAAAAACATGATATCATAAAAATTTAATTCAATCTACTTAAAAGGTCAAGGAATATTGAGTCATCAAATGTAATATGACACCCAATGCAGGAAATAAACCATTAGTTTTATTAATACAAACTTCAGAAGGAAATACAACCGAAGCCTTCACGTTGCAGGTCTCCTTCGACAAATTTGAGTTACAACACCACTACTAGCATCTCATGGTTAGCCTCAACAATGGAATTTTAAGGCTTCTTCCCTTTAGTTCCAAGCCAAACACACTATACATCTATTCTCCCTTCACAAACATAAACTAGAAGGCTAAAGCTATCAATATCTTGTTGGTTATCCAAGCTCCAAAAAAGACTAGTTCATCTTGGAAAAGTAGGAGTTTATATAGCTTTGATAGAGGGGATATGGATCCTCTTATGATGGGAGAGGCCTTATCTCTTTGATTTTTTCCATTCTAATGGGGGAAGGAACCCAAATAGACTCTCTCGACTCTATCCACCCCAACCGTTTACCAGACTTGCATTCAAAAAGCTTCTAGACCTGGAATCTTCGACTCCATTATTAAAAAATTTCCAAAAGAGGGTCAACATGGGTGATGAAAGGCTCACTTGTGTTGTTAGGCACTGGGCCTAGTTTTAAACTCTACAAATCAACACAGGGAAGGAACTTAGCATTAGTGTCAATCTTGAAAGTTGGGTTTGAAGGAAGATTCTTGGGAAATGATGCAAGAGGGAAATGTTCTGAAGATGAAGAGGGATGTCAAGACATGCTCTTAATGATGGGAAAGAATATAAGATTCATTGTAGAGGTCGTATAGGATCGAGGAATGGGTAGTACAAGTATAGTGACAAAATGATGTGTAATAGATGCCCCCTAAAGTGTGAAGGTCGAACTAGAGTGGGGTCAAATGCTTTACAAGTAGATTCGTAGAACCGAAGATTGTTGCCGAAAAACCTGCAAGCAAACATAGATACATATACATGACTGAAATATCTGATAAAGGATACATGAATCATGGCATGGATGCAACCATCAAGAAAAAAATCACGTAAATGGATCCAAGGTATGGCTGCAACCATCCAGTAAGAAGGATCATGTCAAACCCAAGGTATAGTCACAGGCATCCAATAATGAGAAGGATCACATATAAAAACTCATGGTATGGTCGCATCCATCCATCTAAAAGATACATGTATACAAGCATGATCATGTCACATCACCTTGCAACCTAGACTTTTGTAATCTGAGCCAAGGGTCTTATGCTCCAACATGACCCGATCAAAGTACAAATTCTAACATGCGAATAGATGTGTTGAAGTCGAATATTTTAGAAAGTTACTTGATTACTGGTCAATGATGTGAACCGTTAACAAGTGCGAGAGAAACCACCAATAATGACAATGGCTCTCAAGGTACCAGCAGCACAATCCACAGAATGTGAATAAGGATCTAAAGTCGAACACCCATGAAGTCACCTAATCGAAGGCCGATGATGAGAACCTACCATCAAGTGATATAAAATTGATTGCTAGTTAATGTTGTGCTAGTATCATTTCTAGATATAAAATTTTCTATGCTTTGATTTGATTATCCATAAAGAGTTTATCCATCAGAATGTGATTATCAATTCATGTAACTTGGTGAAATTTAGTGTTTTTCATGAACTTATAGGAATGAATTTAAATGGCTTAACATAAACATATATATAAAAAAAAACAAGCACAAATAAAATAGCTCAATACACAAATTTTTGTTGAAATAGTTCACCCCTCCAGGGCTACATATTCTTGGTCCAACTTCACAGTGTGGGCCTTTGTATTACCTTCAATAGTGCTCAAATTGTTGTTACATACAACCAATGCTATTTAAAATTGTTCCAATGAGCTTAAAACATTCAAATCTATCATAAATGACTATTGGTTTTAGTCAATTTGGTTACCAGCTATTATGGAAATGTCCTCCAACACTTGGTGGCCCTAGGCTTCAAAAATATTCAAGTGACCAAAAGCAGTAGTAGATGACCTCTTCTGATCCGGATTTAAATAGGAACGCAACAAATTACAGAGATAACCATATACACAAATATGCAGCGGAAATAATACTTCATTTCATTAATGGAAAATACTGAAATAGGCTTACAATCAGAAATGGAAATAAACTAGCTAGGGCGATGGTAGCTTATCTCTGAGAAGAGATGTGATGGCTACATGCCTCTGAACTGTGTTACAATGAGGCTCGAAGGCCTATTTATTGTTGAGAAACAATGAAAAACCCTTTCACATTCCAAAACCTAACCCTAGGAGATGAAACGCCAAACTGTGGGCCCCGTTTGGGGGTAAGTTGGTACATCAACTTCCCGGGGTCGTAACTTTGGCATATGATCTCCGTTTGACGCGTACAATAGCTCATTAGAAAGATCTATTCGAGAAATACCACTTTGGGAAGGGAAAAATCAGTCCATGGACCCATGTTGCCCCCAGATTTCCCAAAAAACGTCGTTTAGGGTCTCAAAACGGCTCCGGAAGTTCAGGACCCGAAAAACTGCTAAAAATAGTAAGTTGTGCTACAATTAAGGAAACTAAAAATGCTGAAAGAGACAATGATGAGGGTCCAGATGGACTTGGCAGGTGGCCATCAATATCCACCTGTATCATCTTCAGTCTCTACAACATACTCCAATGAGTTACTAGCATGCCAATTAGCCAAAAATGACTATTCATTTTCAAAATTTGGCTAACAATTGGGTAATTTATGGCTCAAAAATTTTTTCCTACAAAATCTCTGCTAAATTTGGAGAACCGCGAGTTAAGTTCGCCACGTTTGGTGGCAGTTTCGAAATTGGTGGCTCCTCCAAAATGTCTGCCATCTTAATCATGGATTAATTAAATGCTAAACTAATTAGTGGCATAGTAATCATGCTTAGTGTTGCCTATTAGCTCCTGGTTTAGGCGCATGGTCACATGGGGTGGGGGCTGGCCTGCAGGGCTAGCTCCCACCACCCCACCATTGGCAACATTTATAGCATTTAATTACAAATTTGTGGTTGTTTAATTCAAATTCCGCTCCCATGGTTCATTGGTTTGGCATGGAAATGGGGTGTGGGAGGTCACGGGTTCAAATCCTGCCTCTGCCCATCCCTTTACATTTCATTTTACACCATAATATATGCGGAAATATATATATATAATATATATAATATATATATATATATTATATATATATATATATATATATATATATATATAATATATTATATATATATATATATATAATATATAAATATTATATATTCAAACTTTTGCCTATATTCAAACTATGTGGATTTTAGGTTTACGATGAATTCGATTAATTAAAATTAATATATTTAAAAATATATGGCACTTGTCATAGTTTCATTGCCTGAAACTGAAGAATATTCTCTGCATCCTGACTGGGTATCCAGTCAAACCTAGTTAAACTTTGACTTCGACTGTTTTTTACCAAACTTCCAGAAGCTCTAACTTTTGCATACGATGCCGAGTTTTTGAACCATTCACGGCATTGGAATATTGGTGACAAACTCTATTCGGTCATTCAGGTCTGGAGCAATTCTAGGCACTTTCCGTTTTTAGCTAGAATTGATCCTTGATCATTCCTTCCCACTAGAAGCCTTTTAGACCCCAAAATATCTCTTGATCACCAATTATATTGATGAGGGGACTGTTCCCTCATCCTTCTAGTCTTTATCCATTGAAATTTTCCTAAGTTCATTATTTGGATCTTTTCATAAAAGGTCAAAATTTTCCTTGATTCGGACGACCATCTATTATTGTCTTTGACATCGTCATGCTGCAACATTTCTAAATTTGCAAAACAACAATCTAATTTTGCAGAAAACATATTGTTCCTACCTTGGTCAACTAAACTTGGAATCTTTCTCACCTTGCACTTTGTCTCTATAGTGATTTTTAGTTGCTTTTGCCTTATACTTGAGTCGACTCTTGCCCAAGCTTCTTCACCATTGTAATGTGCCTTTTGGAAACCAGCAATGAACATTTGAGAAACCTATGCCTTCTTTTCCAAACTGCTTTGTCCTCTTCTCTTTAACCTTTGTAACTTCTTGCACTGGCACCTTGTTTTCAACATCGCTCAACACCAATGTTGGCTACTACAAATGTTTTTCACCTTCTTTCAAAGGCAAGTTGTTATCATTCTGAAATAACTCGTTACAAATATAAGCATCTTTATGAAAAGTATGATTCAAAACATCTCTTTGTTTGATCATCAAAAATGTCAAGTTCTGACTTGCATTCATTAGCCTCTTCATTTGACCTGCATTAACTAAAGAAATTTTCAGTTTCTTGCGATGAGCTCTCACAATATACTTCACCCCATCTTTAAGCAAATGATATTTGTGCTCATAGTGATGAAACATTTCTTTCCTATCATACAAATACAGACTTCCCAAGATAATTCCAGAAATGTCAAGTGGAACCACGTCTAACTTGAATTCATCAAGAAAGTTTGCAGTAATAGCAAATCTAAAAATGCATTTCGTTGAAACCTATAAATTGGCATCCTTAACTATCCAACCCAAAGGGTATGGTTTATGATGTGATATGGTTTCAAGTTTAATCTCTTTAGCTAAGTCTTCTGAAATCAAGTTTTCTTGTGATCTTCGTATGATTTGAGATTACTTTGACAGTGAACAACTCTTCTCTTTTGTCCTCATGTGGAGTATTGTTGTGACTATTTGAGGAATTAGTACTTTCAACATGTTGACCTTTCAAACGCATATCTATATTTTTTGTCTCATCTCCTAAATCTAACCCTAAGTCTTTTTTAACTATTGCAATAGCTTTTCCCTTCTCTTTGGCTTTCAATCTATCTGGTTTTAATTCTGGTTGAAGTTTCCAACAATGGTCTTCATCATGGCCAGTCTTTGAACAATTTTTGCATGTGATTTTTTCCTTCCATTTTTTGATACTTGCATTCTTCTTTCCCTTCCATTTTCCTCCCTTCTCTTTTCCTTTACCCACACTTTCACCTAATTCTCCTCTATGTTTTTTTTCCCCTTGCCTCAAGATCTGTGGCTTGCACATACTTCATCTAAGTTTCCTAGGTTAAACATAAGCATAGTACACTGCAAATAGGAATGCAAACCTCCAATATATTTCAAGAGCGTGTCTTGTGAATTCAAGTTTACTCCCAACAATAAAACCCTTTTCCTAAACTCCTATGTATAATCTTGGACTGTTCGACCTTTAAGTTGCCTAAATAGCCAACTCATAATGGCTTTTTGCATATAGGCTAAAGGATAAAACTTTATTTTAATTGCAGACACAAATTTAACCCAAGAGATGGATATTTTACCATGGATTCGTATTTCCTCTCCAGTCTTTGCTTCCCGCAAAACTATTGCAGCTCCTTCTAGCCTCAATTAAACCAACTAGATATTTATGTCATCTTCTTGAAGGTTCTAAATTATGTAGTATACCTCCAATTGTTGAATCCAATTGTCAAACTTTTTTGCATTCACTTCTCCATTATACATGGGAAGTTTGAATTTTATTTCCCATTTGAGTAATGGAGTTTTTCCCTTTGGGATTTTGGAATGAGTATGGGCATTGGTGGTAGTGCAAGATGATGATGTGTGAGATGGTGAAGATGATGAGGAATATGATGAGGATGGTGGAGATGGAGGTGGTTTTCCACTATTCCCTTTGGAATCCTTCTTCTCATCTTTCTTGTCCTCTTAGCTTCCTTCTCCATGTGGAGGTTTAGAACTCTCTCCAACCATTCTGGTTTTCCTTTCTTCATAGAGGAATTTAACCATCTCAGTCAACGTATAGAAAGATTTCTTGATTTTTTCCTCTTCTGAAGAGGGACCTTCATGCTCTATTTCTCCAGACATAATTTCTATGGTTTCCGGCTCAGAAATTTGTACTGATTGTACCTCTTCAATCACTTCAGCCTCTTGTGCAATTTGTGCCTCTTCTATCTCAACTGATGGAGATGGAACTTGAGGTGATTTAGGTGTTGCCTTGAGTGGTCTTTTGGGTGAGTCTGATGCTTTCTCAGCCTTGTTCCTTCTTGTCCTAATCTCATGACTAGCTATCCGTAGCTTCCCTTCTCCTCTTTGCAAATTCAACATTGTAATCATAACAACAATTGCAACTATTAAACTCTCCAAGAAAATCAAGCAAGCAACCTTGTGTTCGGATACCAACTTGATTTGAAATTGATTGCTAGTTAATGTTGTGCTAGTATTGTTTCTAGATATAAAATTTTCTTTGCTTTGATTTGCTTCTCCATAAAGAGTTTATCCATGAGAATGTGATTGTCAATTCATCTAACTTGGTGAAATTTAGTGTTTTTAATGAACTTAAAAGCATGAATTTAAATGGATGAACAAAAACATATAAAAACATAACAAGCACAAATAACAGAGCTCAATACACAATTTTTTGTTGAAGGAGTTCACCCCTGCTCGGCTACATCTCCTTGGTCCAACTTCATAGTGTGGGCCTTTGTATTAGCTTTAATAGTGCTCAAATTGTTGTTACATTAATCCAATTCTCTTGACCTATTCAATTGAGTTTAAACATTCAAATCTATCAGAAATGACTATTTGTTTACTCAATTTGGTTACCAGCTGCTCTGGGAATGACCTCCAACACTTGGTGGCGCTAGGCTTCAAAAATCTTCAAGTGACCAAAAATAGCAATATATGACCTTTTTAGCCTATGAAACCTACTCCAATGAGTTACTAGCATGCCAATTAGCCAAAAATGACTATTCATTCTCGAAATTTGGTTGATAATTGAGTAAGTTATGGCTCAAAGAGTTTTTCCTACAAACCTCCACTAAATCTGGAGAACTGCCAGTTAAGTCTACCAATTTTAGTGGAAATTCCAGATTTGGTGGCTCCTCCAAAATCTTCAGCAACTTAATCATTGATAAATTAAATGCTAAGCTTATTAGTGACACACTAATCGTGCTTAGTGTTGGCTCCTAGCTCCTGGTTCACACGGATGGTCACATGGGATGGGGGCTGGCCCGTAGGGCTGGCTCCCACCACCCCACCATTGTAAGCATTTATAGCATTTAATTACAAATTTGTGGCTGGTTAATTCAAAGTTTTCTCCCATGGTTCGTTGGTTTGGCATGGAAACTGGGCGGGGGAGGTCACAGGTTCAAAACCCACCTTTGTCCATCTCATTACATTTCATTTTACACCATAATAAATGTACCAATATATATCTGAAGGTGACACTTGTCACAATGTCGCTAGTTGAAACTGGAGAATATTCTATGCATTCTGACTAGGCATCCAGTAAACCCTAGTCAAACTTTGACTTTGACTTTTCTTAAACAAACTTTCAGAAGCCCTAACTGTTGCATACGATGTCAGTTTTTTGAACAATTCACGACGTTGGAATCCTGGAAACGAACTCTATCCGATCATTAAGGTCTAAAGAAACTTTGAACACTTTCAATGTTTAGCTAAAATACTGATCCCTGATCATTGAGTGCAAAGAACTTGCCATTAGGGCATGCAAGCTCTAAGGTACTGGAAGGGAGTCTCTCGGCCAACTCCCGGGATAATGAGTTGATGTTGATAGGAGGTGACCTTGTCAAAGGAGGCCCATAAAGTATTCCACATCATTGACGTGAGACAAAGGGATGCCATGATTATGGATGATACAGAGAATCAGGAATGAGTGTAAACTACAGAAGGATTAACTCTTCAACATATCAGTGTCATGACTCCGGAATTTGGAAGCTTTTGGATCCATAGGATCGGAGGTCATGATGATGTGGAAAAAATCAGTTGGAAAGGAAAAAGTGAATGGCCCAAACCCAGGAAGGTCAATGATGAAGTGAGGATATCCCAACCCGACACGAAGCAGAAAGTGTCATGTTCAAGACTAATGAGTTGCTAACACATCTGGTAGAAATTTCCCATTTTCCCCCACCATTTCTGGTAGGTAACCCAATTATTTTTTATGGAAAGCTTGAAGGGGATAACATATGCTTACATTATAAGTCCATCCTTTGGACGAATCTGACCTAGTAAGATTAATGAGCCCTAGGAAGGAGAAGCTCATGTTCGTTTTGGCGATGAATCCAATGTCGTTTAATCTTTTAACAAGTCTAAAAAAGGTGTAACTCAATATCATTTTCATGTTTAGAGAGTTTGAAAAAGACATGGAAAAGAAAACTCCAAGAGGTCCCTTTCATACATTTGTCTCTTGAGCTCGAAAAGGTAGAAAACAATGCTTGAGAGAACCTCTTGACCAGCATAATGCTAACTCTATAGTTCCACTGACTTCAACTGCTTAAGTTAGGTGAGTGGTTGAATCGACCATTCACCTTCGCAGGGGCCAAATGGCACCGGTGAAGTAAAGGAAGAATTTTCCTACCTAACCTTAGTAGTTATCTAACCCCTAGGACAGTAGTTGGTCATTCCTAGCTTGCATGTGAAAGGTAGCAGAAAAAAGTTTCGAATGGTGCAAGCTCCCTAAAAATTGAACCTATCGATGAGACATCCTTATATACGACTCGCACGAGCAGTTTTACACAAAGTTCAAGCTCATTAAAAATTAAACCTAAGCAATGAGCATATGTTCCACCAGAGTTTAAGCTCATTAACAAATGAAGCAACCTCCAGTAAATAACCATTGTGAATGCATTATCATCAGCTTTTGAGCCTTGGTCGTCTTCTTACCATCACCTCCACTTTGTTTTAGCCGATCATACACCTCCATTTGATTATTTACCCTTTTGAGGAACAACTACGATGAGTGATTTTGTTAGCCATCCTCTTAACACTGCCCTGATTGGAAAATTCCAAACCTTACCTGGAAATAACTGTTGCCCAAAAATATCACTCGTTCCTCAAAAAACGAGTCTCCTTTAAGCTCTTTTCATCTGACTTGTAAAATATGAAAAGATTGCCAAGCAATTGACCTCTAGCTCATTAAAATAATCAGAAGTGCTATCCCTCCTCTAGATTTTAATCTTTTTGGACTTGAGGGATCATTACACAAAAAGATCGAGCACTTCTCTTGTGAGGCTCGTTAAATCTATCAAAAATTCATCCCTTTCGTATTGTTTTATACTTTTTCGGAGTTAAGGGATTATATGAAGAAAAGGATTACTGGAGTTTCCTTTCCGTCCATTTTTAGACTCTAAAATTGAAAAAGGACTGAGTTTTCTTTGTCGCTAAACTCATTAAGACCAAAAGCAACAAACTTGTCCATGCAGACAAGAACAAGTTTCACTGTCGCTAGGCTCGTTAAGACATAGCGATGGTTTGCCTGAAGGTAAACTTATAGAACAAGCATATGTTATCCTCCTCAAGCTTGATAAAAATCAAGAGGTACTGGTCAACAATGACTGGGGAAAAATTAGGAAGAAAACTTGAAGAAACTTTATTGGTAGCAATTTTCTCTTGAACATGACACTTTCACTCCATCACCATGATTGAGTCGGGTTGGGTTATTCCGTTCACCGATCATATTACCATTGGTCCACCATACCATCCATTCTTGGGGTTAATGCTACCAATCCATTTCAGTGTCACCGATATGTTCAAGAGAAGTTGTTCAGAGAATTCACCAACCCAGCTTATGTCTCATCCGCTGCAATACCTTCATGCTTCATTCATTCATGATCACCACCCTAAACCTTGTATCATCATATCGTTTTCACCTCAACAAAATCATTTGCTCCATTTCGTATCGCAAATGTGGGATTCATTAAGGCCCTCCTACGACGGGTCACTTCTTGTCGACAACAGATCATTATCCAAGAATTCAATCTAGGAACAACCTTTTCAGCACTTTGAAGTTGCATGCTTCAATGGCAAGTTTCTCACTTCCAGCAACAGGTTTACATCAATGGCCTTTGACCGAAAGATTTTGCGTGGTGTTCGACGCCAAGTCCCTTTTTCACACCACGTGAATTGTACTGTCGTACCTGAGGGCCATCATCATTATCGGTGATTCCTATCGCACATGTTAACAACTTACATCATTGGCTGGTAATCAGGTGATGTCTTTCCATGTTCGACTCCAGAAAATTTTCTCACATGGATCGACTTGTACTTCGGGCGAAGATTGAATGAGTTTGAAAACCCAGGATCTAGTTTCATCCATCTGACCTGCAATATATTTAGGAAAATAAAGACATCAATTGTAAATCATTAATACATAAATGATCATCTGAATCAAAGGATGATGGCTCTATGAGAATCATCAGTCTGCCACACAGATGGTTGTCTGTCCTATGTATATGAAAATGAATTTATAAAGCTAAGCATGGGAATGCCTATCTCAGCTATATCATGAAAGTATTATGAAGATAATGGATTGTATTGTATCTTATTACAGGTCACCTTCCAGTTCGAAAAACCTCGGATGCGATGCATCTCACCTACCACATCCAAAAAGTGCAATGCATACTGAAAATCCCTTCTGTAGGGTGCAATGGGTGAGAGTAGACAAATGGTAGAGAGTTTACAAGGTGGATGATCATGGAATCTTCCATAAACTTCTCCTATGACACTTGCCTCTTTGAATTTGCCCAGGGATGAGTAAGATATCATGAATCTCCAAGTGGAACCAAGAACTATCAGAGGGAGGACACTAATCAAAATCTCAAAAGCTGACTCACCCCCCTACAAACATCTATATATGGATCCCTCATCCTAGAGATCCAGAGGCTGGAATCTTATATTTTGTAAGGAATTGCTATTGGTTTATTGGTGGAACATCATAGTGTTGGGTGATCTAAGATTTTCATGAGGTGAAGAAGGGCTTTCATGTTAGGAGGATGACACTGGGTCAAATCAATGGGTTGTAATCCTCTCTTCTACTCTTTCTATCAGTAAATTTATTCGATTCTTCCTCCACATTCTTGTATGTTTGATGATATATGAATTTGTGTGGTCAATATATATCTGGTCCTATATTGTTTATGATTGTAGATTTCTGTACTTTGATGGTATTATGATGCTTTGATTTTATAGGTGCTCTTTGAAGCGGGGTGAGCAAGGAAGCAGCGGCAAAGATCTGTCAGAGGGGAGAGGAAACAATCAAGGAACCAAGTGAAATACTGACGTTGGTACTCTGCTTCTCTCCCATCTACTTCTCATAAAGGAAAAGGAAAGTAAATTTAGCATGTTTGTTTCTAAGATAGCTACCCGTCTTAGTGGGACTAGTAGCTTTGCATGGACACTAGATTTTCCAATAACATCCTTGTTGTTTGGCATATGTGGCTTCCCATAATCCTTATAACTTCTCAATATCAAAGCATTGTTTTGCTATTTCGAAATGGAAAACATAAGAATTTGGGATGGGGAAGCATTGTCGCTAGCAACCAGATTGGTTTCTAGGTTTGGAAACGGGTCAGTCAACACTGCTAACATATTTGAACTCTTAAAGAATTTCTTGATGTCAGCTTTATGCAGAAATTCTTTCATCCAATGGTCTCCATTGCATATGAGACATGGCTATCTAGGTTTCTTTTTCCTAGTGTTGCCTAGTTGAATTGTTTATTAATTAAAGAATCAAGTACCACATTAATTGTCAACCTGGGAAAGTCTTTTTATTCCAAAGGCTACCGCGTACTGTCTGTACTTAAATTCTAAAAGCATTAAGAGCTTTAGTATACTTAATTCTTATGCTAAGTTATCACAGTGCTGATAAAATAAAAAGGAATTAATTAAAAATACAAATCTGGAAAGCAAAGAGATGGATGCTCTGTTGGTAGAGGATCAGGACCCTATCCTCCAGATGAGGACGTTCAGCACCTTCCCCTGGAATCAGATTGCTAACACACACTGCACTCAGATTCACCGGTGATACACTTGCACAACTTCAAATAACTTAATAAAACAGAGTGCTAGCAAAACAAAATTTCAAGAGGTAATGCTACAAGATCCAAACAGAGTATCTGCAGAAAGAAACTATCACACACTTACACACTTGACAGCAAAATAAATGGGTGAATCTTGTGAGGAAGGTGGGCCCAGTCCCTCTCACAAGATTCCCCAGAACACGGAGAATAGCTTAAATGCTCAGAACGTTCTTCTATTGATCTGTCAAAAGATTCGAATACAATAAAGTTCAGACTTGCTGATGTTCTCACAAATTTCACTTACAGACCATCCTCTCTTGACTAGTGTAGATGTCTCCTCTTTATAGAGGAGACATCTATTACAATAGATTGTTATGGTTCATTCGGTTAACCCGTTTAATCAAAAATAAGAATTATAGAAATGCTGTTGCAACATTATGATAATATATTCTTTGTTTAGGTTCTGGTTGTTACACAGCTGGTAACCATCTTCGACCGTCTTCTTTGGAGTTCACACATTCCCTTCGTCGTTTCCCCATACTATTCCGGTTTTGAGTCCTGGTAACTGTGTTCTACCCGATTTGGACAACTGCTTGATCAGCCACGTCAGCGTTCCTCAGATAGTTGCTGTTGTTGTTCCCAGCTGATGCAAAATACCCGCTTTAGATGGTTTCTGTTGCTGACTGTAGCAACTGCATAGTTGCTGCTTCTGGTGTTGCAGCAACTGCGTAGTTGTTGTTTCTGGTGTTACATCAACTATAGGTTATAATTCCTGCGGGCTTAAGACAATTAGTTAGCAATTTAGTCATCTTTCCAAAGATAAATACAAAGGTACTTACGAATATGCAGTGAACAATTAAACATATAGATATGCGGGAAGTTACTTCATACCTTGGGGTGATTAAGTCATTGTGTAATCAAAGCTTATAACTTGTGACTGAAAAAGATAATATTATGATGAAAATGTAAGGTCAAAATTGGTCAATTCTGGGTCCTAACATCCCCCCCAACTGAAGATATTGCATGTCCCCATGCAATGTTTTACTCTGAATCCGAGTCGGAGTACTGGGATGAATAATGTAAATTACTAAGACAATAACTGTAGGAGGTGACGTTGAACTTCTTTCTGAAACCACAGACAGTCTGTATCTGTCTCCATGCTGCTGCTTCCTCCTTATTGGATAACCCAAACTGACCCTTATATTGTTCACTGGATAACCATAGAGTGGAAATTTAAACTTGTAGCCCATCCAGCTCTTAGCACAGTGTTGCATGCATCTAATATAGGAAGGTACCCTTGTAAGTGCTACCTGCAAATTTGATGGATTATAAGGGTGATATTCTTTCCTTTCTTTGGGGCAGTTTTCCCAAAACAAATTATTTGCTTTAACAGCCAAGGGTGCCTTGGTTTTCAAATAGTGCTGACAGTCTTTCAGGACTATTGCTTGCAATTGTCTGAGGTGATTTTTCATATCAGAATCCTTTATCAATGTTTGGTGCTGTACAATAAAAGTAGTTGCATTCTGTGGTTCAGCCCTAATCCACATAAGGCAATTTTGTTCATTATGTTGGGCTGAGATGAAGGCATTCTTCCATGTGAGCTGGTTGGCTAAAACGGAAATGAAGGCTCTCAGCTGTATGTCACCAACCACAGGTAGCATATTCATGTTCCTTTCTTCGGAAACTGCTTCATTGTGTAGATAAAGCTCGCATAACAGGTTTTGGTCATTTTTAGGTGCCTCTGCAAAAGTTTGCAGAAACTGTTCTGTTGTGACCACCTGATGGGGTCTACCTTCTCTTACAGCTTTTATCTGTAAGAACGTCAATCTCTCCCTCAAAAATGTTGCATAATTAAAAGATGGTTTCCTCATGGCCAATATTCTTTGAAATAATTCAAACATCTGGGACAATCTAGTTTTTAACTCTGTGATTTCTTTATATTGAGCTCTGCATTGCTCAAGTGCTTCCCAGTTCCTGTATGCGTGATTGAACCAGGTCCCTTTCTGTTGTTCGAATGCTTTGCCCTGTGACTGCTCATGCTCTTTGCACCATTTTCCTTTCAATGCCTGAAAGCTTTCTGTTTCTATGCATGCATCATTAACAGAAGGAGAATCTGTTTGTGTATAAGCATCAGTAAGGATAATCTGTTCTGTTGGAGTAGACTGGGATACTCCAACATCTTTTTCTTCGTTTGCAGCTAGTGTCTCTTTCTGTTGTTGTCCTGATTCACTGTGTTCTATGGTAATTTGGGTAGGTCGGGGTAGGTCTGTACCTTTTTCCTCATTTGCTGATTCCTGTGTAAATTCTTCCTTCATGACAATTTGGGTGGGCCATGGTGAGTCTGTATTCTCCTCTTTTACTGATTCCTGTGTAAAAACTTCCTCCATAATAATTTGGGTGGGCCGTGGTGAGTCTGTATTCTCTTCTGCTTTACTCTCTGTTGGGGAACTTACTGGTTCTTGTGTGTCAGTAAGTTCTTTAATTTGATCTTCTTTCTCCTCCAGAGAGCCTGTTGGTTCTTATGTAACAACAGGTTCTTCTATCTGCACTTTCTCTTGAGAGCCTGTTGGTTCTTGTGTAACAATAGGCTCTTTCATTCCAGCAGAGGGTTGTGGTGTTTTTGTCTGTGCAACAGCAGGTTCTTTCGTGTCATCTGCAACAGTGGCAGCTTCCTCCATTGGCTCTGCCACTACCTTGTATCCTGCTTGAGTATATATTTCACCACAAGTGGTGCACATATACTCATTATCTTTACTTTTCTCTGCTGCAGAGGCTACTTGTTCTAAAACATGCAGGCTGAATTCATTTTGATAAGCTTCTTTAATCCTTATTATCTCCTCTTGATAATCCTGAATCTGTAGTTTCAGGAATTCAATTTCTTCCTGCAAGGAAGGTATGGTAGGCTGATCTTGCGGGGTAGTAAGCTCCAGTGGAGGCAGAGGTTGTGCTTCATCATCTTGGTCAGTATTCCCCGTAGGTGGTTCTTGTGTGTCACCTGGGGAAGTGGCTGGTTCTTGTGTTACAGCCATTTGGTCACTATTACCTTGGGTGTCGGCAGCTGGTTCTTGTGTGTCAGCTGCCTTAACATATGATGTCACGA
>APFE031011419.1:104518-128654 GCA_000404065.3 Pinus taeda | reverse complement strand
ATTTTGGACTTATCATAGCTGGCCTCTAGCTTGGCCAGTCTTTCTTTGGCTTCATTAATTTCTGTCACTTGAACTTCAAGCTCCTTGACAGCTTTCATTAAGTCCTCCATGCTCATACTTGATTCTGGTGTTGCTGTTGTTGTTGTTGTTGCTTTTGTAGCTGATGTGGCTGTGGTAGGTGCTGGAATGGCAGGAGGGGCTACTGCTGCTTGTGTAGGAGGAGCAGGGCCAAGGGTTGTAGAAGTTTGAGGGGGTTGGGAGGTTGACTTCCCTTGCTTGTCTTGTAATGCCTTTTCCAATTCTGATTCATCTTAAGAAGAAGATCCATGGTCTCATCAACTTGCTTTTCCTATGCAAGTTCTGTTGTTTGAGGGTGAATGGTTGCAGACAACTTTGCCTGCTTTCTAAGTGCAGCAATGTCATCCTCCTTTTTCTTCATAAGGGCCTTAATACCCTTTGGATCTTTAGGATCATGTCCTAAATCAATAATTATGTCTTCCAAATTTTTTATTCTGTTGTCCTTAGCAGTGGAAGACATCCTTTCCAAATCTAGTTGTGTATTGGTATTTTTCAGTGACTCTTTTAACTGATGGGCTAGCATGGCCCTGTCTGCAAGTGTGGCATACACCATTTCCCCTATCTGCTTGTGCAGTTCTATTTGATCCATGGGATGTATGTCCTTGGAGAGGACCTCTAGGTTTGTCTTTGTGTAGTCTGCAGATGACTTGGGCTTTGGAACCTTAGGCTTAAAATGAGTCAAAATCATTTTATCCTCCTTGATATCATATGCTGCCATCAATCTTTGTTTCTTGGAGGGTGTTGCCTTTAAGAATTGATCATAAAGTTGAACTCTCAAGAGTTCATTTTGTGCCTTAATTTCCATACAGGTTCCTTTGATTCCAGTTGGTTGCTTGCCCTGCTGCCTGGAAGAGGACACTTCTGTACTTTGCTGCATACCTTGTTCCTGCTGGAATGAGCTGGTAGCAGTTTGCTGGCTAGATTCTCCTTCTTTGCTCTGGCTCTGCCTCCTTTCTTCACTGATTTCTTCTTCAGCCTGAGGGTCAATCCCTTGCCTCTTGGCCTTTGGTTGCTGTGTTGACCCACTTGGAGGTGTGGGCTCCTCTCTATCATGTTTTCTACCTCTCTGTTCATTGAGAGGAGTTTGCAAGACTGGTATTTGTGATGCTTCAGATTGCTGCAGAGGGGCTTGCCCTTGACTTTGATCTTTGGAAGTGTTGGGTTGTTCTGCCCCTGTTTCCTATTACACAGCCATCAGTTCTTTTCCTTTTGCTATGGCTATTGTTTTTGTAGATGCTTGCTGGACGGTCTGTGCAGCTGTAGTAGTGGATGTGCCTTCTCCGACTTGGATTGGTAGCTTGAATGTCACCTGCTGAAAAGAATCCAAGTCAATAGTTTTTTCTAAATCTTTTACAGTTTGCTCCATTGTCTCTTCTTGAGTAAATTCCTTAACTAATGTCCCTGGCACCCATTCATCTTGGTTGGAAAAATGTTCAATTTGTGGATATGGGCAATGCTTATAGGCTAACAGCCTATATTTGACTCTTCTAGCACTGATAAATCCATTAGGGTCAGAAGGGACCCACTAGAAACTCCTTTTTAGTTTAAGTTGTTGCCCCAATATTTGATCAGCCTCTTGCCAACCATCTTTCTTGTTCATGATGAAGGGGCCTAGACGGTCTTTGAATTTCAGGTTGGCTTTCTTCTTGGCACTATGAAAATGTGCAAGATCAGAATTGATGAGTTGCCTATAGTATTCCAAGGCAAACAATCTCATAGACACATATCTTGGGAGCCTGTAAGGACAGAGCTCACAACCATAGATCCTGATGACTGTGTGATTTTGGTATAGATACCAATCACCTATTTTGTAATTTTTGGACAGCTGTGATATTTTCTGCATGTCATTTGACAATCTAGCAGGAGGAGTTCTTTTCACGAGGCATGTGACTGGATAGACAAACTGATCAATGAACTCACAGTAGGAATAAGGAGAATTATGGACTTGATGAAAAACTGAAGACCGAAAGATGACAGACCTCCTCTCACCCTTTGAATCCAGCTTCTTGATAGGGCATTGGAAACAATCTGTTTGATAGTACATGAACAGGTGATAGATGTATGATGAATACTTGAATATTTCCTCCCTGACCAGCTTTAGTAGTTGATCATCTATTTTTTTGGCAATAAACTTGGCATAGTTGTATTTCATAGCAGGGGGCCTCCCAAGGCTATATGCAGATAACAGGACCAACATTGTCTCATCAATATGTTCATTTGTTGAGAAACCCAGCACAGAGGTGATCATGTCTACAAGCAGCTTGCCTACCTCATTGAAATTTGTATACAGGAAAGGAGGTGGCCTAGTAGGTTGGCAGTCTGCTCTCATGAAAGTCTTGGCAATTGTAGCAATCTCAGTGCTAGAGAGCTTGGAGCCTTCATCCAGTTGGTGCTTTATGGAAAAATGGAAGAGCAGTTGAGTTTGCTTGAAGTTGAGCATCTGATTGATGGAATCAGGAGTAATGTGAAAGAGTATGCTCCCAGATGGAGAATTGACAGCTCTGAGGCTTTGGTCATAATTCTCAGCACAGAGGTGAATGATTTCAGGAAAGATATTCACAGAAGACAAGAAATAGATGGGAAGATTTGACTCCTAGATGCCATACATGTCACTGTTGCTTAAGTGGCTATTCCTTAGCTCGCAGAAGGTCTGCAAGTGGTTCCTCTCTCCCAGAAAATCTTGAATGAGGAAATCATTGTCCACTAAAGGCATTGCTTCAAGCTCCTTGTTGGGTGTATTGATAGGAGCAACACCTAGAGCTGATGGCGTGGCCATGTTGAAACCTTTTCTGGATTAATACTTGAGCTTAGGATTAGTGAAAGGTTGAAGACTACACGCTGAATTTTCACTTGTGAGTGGCTGATTTTCAGAGTTTCAAAAGACTTTTTACTGAGTTGATGAACTGTGGCGCAATATGTGGAGAAACAGACTGTTTTTGAGCTAAGTAGCTGGAGTTTTGCAGAGGAATTCTAGTAAAGGGATCAATGTACTACTGTATTGAACTTCTGCTGGCAGCTTGGGTCTTAAAATCACTTTTTAACGGTGATTTTTGCAGGAGGGCGCAGGTTTACCTAGTTTTGTTTGGAGCAGGAGCTGAACCACGGAATTTAGGCAGTTTTTTAAGTAGATAATTGGACTTGTGAGGCGCTTGCAGAGATTTTTTGTAGGTAACTATTAGAAAAATGGCAAAAATAGGGGTGAAATAGGTCGACTGTGGGCAAATACCTGGTTTTTGCAGCTCCGAGGGCGTTGAATTGGTACAATGGCAAGCAATCAACTTGAATCTACAAGTGGTGGCAGCTCGAACGGTTGAATTGCAAGTTTGGCGAAAAATCGTCGTAATAGCATGCACAACGCTCTGAAATGAGTAGTGAAAATGACATATAAACGACACTTTCGCATGGTTTTATGCGAAATTGGGACTTTTTGGCACTTTTGGCACTTTTTGGCGATAACGTTAGCATGACGTCATCGGTGGGTCTCGGGTACGGTAGGGAGACATGGCAGCTGACGTGGGTGACAACGTGGCGGTGACACGGTGGCAGGGCATGGACGCGGATGGATGACGTGGAGGCGACGTGGAGCAATGGCAGCAGACATGGGTGGTGACGTCATGGGTGACGTGAATATGATATCACAGGGCGGGGAGGCGGTTTCCAGTATTCCCCGAACCACCCTTGGCTCATAAGCGGTAAGAGGGGGGGGGGGGGGGCTCCAAACAAATCTGGGAGGCGACCCGTGGGGGTGAACCCGCCAATCCCCTGGATGCTAAACCTCCGCCTATTCGCCCGTGAAATTGACCGCCCACCTTTGGATCGGGATTGCCATGCATCGGACGGTTGGCGGGGAGTATGAGGTGACGACAGGTTAAGCCACGGGCCCTGCCCAATTAAATAATGAATTAAATAAAAATGTGAGCGGGGTGGGTTTAGACTTAGGGTTAGCGGGTTTTATTATGCGCGCTCGTTTATATGTTTATTTAAAAACATTATAAACAAATGTATTAGCGCGGGAGGGGTAAAAAGGGGTTATGAGGGTGGAGACTATGGAAATTAAATTTAACCAAGGGTTTTTTAATTTAATTCCATAGATTAGGGCGAAGGAAGGAGGGTTAATATTAGTCCTTGATGGATTAATATTCCCCAAGACATGAATGTATAGCTATATTTCTAGGGGGAGGGTATTTAACTAGATTTTTTGGGATTTTATATAGTTTTAGTAGAATTAGGGAAGGGGAACAATGCTTAGGGAGCTAAATAATAAATTAGTTGTTAATATGACTTTGTGAGGTGAAAATGTAGGGGAAAATGCTAAGCTTTAAGAAGTAAAACTTAGGGATAGAAAATAAGTGGAATTCAGAATAATGATTTTTACAAAAGAAATGTGGTTTCCTTTCCTTGAGTAAACTCATAATTTGACTTGGTACTTGTTATGGAATGAAGTGAAACAGGACTTTTGGGCAGATCCCTAGGTCCTTGGGGGGATGTTAAAAATGGTGTTTGGGGAAAAGGGGGAAATTAGTCATGCTTCCATTGTTATGTCATCAAAGCTCCGCCATGGTGCCAATACCCTGAATGGGATGAGTTCTTCATGATAAGCCAAATGGTAATGACACCTTTACTTCTGCAACCTTGCACTACTTACCCAACCTAGCAACCCTAACATTTTTTCTTCACTTGAATTGGGTGCACTTTGAATTAGCAAACCCTGATTGTCCTCTTTTTCTTTAGACTGCCCTCCTATCTAAATCTACCCTTATCTCTTCCAAGGACCCAAATTAAGCAGTTGGGCTCCTTCGTTTCTCTACCTAGCTAGTCATCTACCAAGCTTGAGCTGTTTGGACATGAATCCTTCTCTATTCTGCAACAAGCAATTTAAACATGGCATGGTCCATATTAAACTGTTGGGCCATCCATCAAGTATGATTAGCAGCAGTATTTGCAGACTGTGATGCTGCCAAAAGATAGTAGTGGCATTTTGACTGGCCACTTTCCTGGTCTTTGATTTGGGGTTCATTTTCACTATTCTTTTGACCAATTGATTTTCTTTCCTTTTGATTATTCTTTTAAGGCATACCCTCTTTTCATTTTTTCATTTTTCTAGTATGTATACAAAATATGGAACCTTTGCAGCCTGTAATGATGAACATATTTAGCGCTTCCACTGTCAATCATGAAAAATGAAACTTATTGGTATAGTAACCTAACAGCCCCTACAAATAATCATGAGATAGTATATATTCACAAGTATCATTGTATTGAGATATGTTGGAGAGGGTATTGTATCAAGAATGGCTTATGGAGTGATTCCCTCCATGAGAAATAATTGATTGCATTACCTTACCTTAAAGGTTTTCTCTATATTTGTGGGTTTTGTTCTAGTACAAATGTATTTTGTTTTTCTAGAGTTAAGGGGTTTATATTTTATTTATTAAATTTTATTACAATTGAGAACTCTTTCTTGGGCCAAAGTGGAGGAATTATTTTTCCTTTCGCATATTTTTGGCAAAGGGAAACGTACGGTTGCAACATTCAAATCCATTTTTTAAGCTTCATATGCAAACTTTGAAGAACAAATTACATATATGAGTTCCTCTCCAAACAAATATGTGATTTCATGGAATCAATTTCCTAATTTGGAGTTCAATAAGTAAAGACATCCTTATCTAAAATAAACTACTTAGGGTTTTTTTAATGATTGGGCATGAGTATTGTAAACTAGATATATTTTGATAGAGCATCCAAATTATCTCTAGGATAGTGCTAATAGAAGTAGAGTGGCCATTTTATTTTAAAATTCAATTCATATTTACACCTATTTCTAGTTGAAATTCCTGTAGTGCAATTATATCACTACTTATTAAAATAGATTACAATAGTTCCTGCACTAGTTGAATCATAATGCCTGTGGAATTTCAACTTTTATGCCATACTAGTAATTCTAATAAATATCACAAAAGTTACAAATCTTTCAGGTATCAAATCAAATTCCTATCAAGAAATTCTTACAATGCACATTTCTCTCTATATACCAAATAGTAGTCATACTAATGCCATTAGAAGTCGAGTGACAATGACATTTCATCATTAGGGTCATAATTGTTAGCTTTTAGGTTTGCATTATGCTTTGGGGTTCTTAATGTGATTTGAGGAGTTGTGTGTATTGATGTCCCTTAAATGTCTAGTGATGAAAGTAGATATGTGATTTGGCTTACTCATTAATTTCTAGACCTTATCTTGATGCTTGTATCACTTTCTTCCTAAAGATATTTGGAAACCCATGGAGCTTAGTGATTTATTCATGATGGAAACATGGCATTGGTTTCTTTCTTAGGAGGATGACCTGCTTTGGAGGAGGATCCATTGATGGAATGAGCACTCTTAGTTTCTTAAATTAAGGATGCTTGAGTTGAGGGAGTGGTCATGTAGGTCAAGTACATCTTGAGGGTCGCATGAACTAGGAGAAGAATTAGAGTTTTACAAGCTTGTGGAGGTGTGAATTTATGTCTTCTTATGAAGAATTCATACCTTAGAGCCTTCTTTGTTGGAAATATTCATATTTAGAGCTTGACATGTGACACTTGTAGGATCGTGCAGTTCGAGTGGAGGAAGTATGATCTGTGCGTGAGATGGATCTTCAATGCATACATATGAGTGATGAGGAGCATTCGGTGATTGAATGGTTTCCTAATCAGAGGTGAAACTAACCCCAAGAGAGTGAGGGCCTGACAAAACCATTAGCTCTTGTTGAAGTGCTTCGACAGTCTTAGGTGTTTCAACTTCATCATCAGGTAGATCATCATAAACTGGTGACTTTGAAATATCAACTGTGATTGGAACATGATTGTGATCAAATATGAGAGTAAATGGATCACGATCACCATGATCATAAAAATCAATAAGCTCATTGGCATCCTGATGATTAAATGAATCAAATAGAAGGGTAGATGTAAAGTGAACAAACTCATCCTCTGTGTTTTCGGAATCAACAAATCAAACATCAAGTGGATTTTCAATGAATAACTTACCCTCCCCATTGTCAAACGATGGACTAACATTCGGTGGATCCTACAATTGATCAATAATGGGTGCATCCATGAATGATGATATGCATGCAAAATCATGGATGGAAGGTTCATCAAAGATGTCCAAAAATAACATAGGGGGCTCGGACAGAAGGGAGTCATCCTTCACCAAGTTTTGATTTTCAAGCTCCCAGTCATACTCTTCATGAATGACAGCGCATGTTGGTTGTGCAACACCAACTCCATGGCAACCCCCCCTGTACAAGGGGTTTGAGGGGGGCGGGTAGCCTCCCTCTATGGGGTCTGAGATCCAGGGGAAAATATCTGTGTATATGTGTTTAATGTGTTATTATGTCGCATTTTTTATTTTCTGTCTTTTAGAATCATATGCAGGTGATTTCTGTATGGGGTTAAAACCTATAAAACTGCCCATAAGGCATAAATGAGTACAAGTCCATGGTGAGAAGTCTGTGGACTTATCATGAAGTTGTGCGACACTATGTGCAACTTTGAAGCATAAGCACACTCTTGACTATGACATGCAAGCAAACAAAAGAAACAAAGATAACTTGTGTCATGCACGTGTGCTTGCAATGTAAGATTCCTCCAATGCATGAAGGATAGGATCGTGCAGTTCGAGTGGAGGAGGTATGATCTGTGTGTGAGATGGATATTCAATGCATATAGATGAGTTATGAGGAGCCTTTGGTGATTGAATGGTTTCCTAATTGGAAGTGAAACTAACCCCAAGAGAGTGAGGGCCTAACATAACCATCAGCTCGGGCTGAAGTTCCTTGACAGTCTTGGGTGTTTCAACTTCATCATGAGGTAGATCATCATAAACTAGTGGCTTTGAAAGATCAACTATGATAGAAACATGATCATGATCGAATATGGTAGTAAACACATCACGATCACCATGATCAGAAAAATCAATAAGCTCGTCGGCATCCTCATGATCAGATGAATCAAACATAGGGGTAGATGAAAAGAAAACAAACTCATCATCTATGTTTCCAGAAAATATAGACGAAAGATCAAGTGGATTTTCAATGAATAACTTACCCTCTCCATTGTCAAAAGATGGATCAACATCCAGTGTATCCTGCGGGTGATCAACAATGGGTGCATCCATGAATGAAGATACACATGAAAAATCATGGATGGCAGGTTCACCAAAGATGTCAGGAAATAATGGAGGGGGCTTGGATAGAAGGGAGTCATCATTCGCCGAGTGTTGTTGTTCAAGCTCCCACTCATACTCTTCGTGAATGACAACGCATGTTGGTTGTACAACACCAACTTCGTGGTAGCCCCCCCTATCTAGGGGGTTTGAGGGGGGCGGGTAGCCCCCCTCTACGGGGTCCTGGGTAGCGCCTTGGGGAAATTTGTTTTTTGGGCCCCATATTAGGTTGGGTGGACCTACCTATGGTTTTGTGCATGGTTTTCACATGTGGTTTTGGACGTTATGGTTTTCGGTCCATGGTTTTGGATGCGATGGTTTTTTATCCATGGTATTGGATGCTTCAGCATGTATAAATATGTATTGTAACATTGAAAGGAACATAATGAAAAATAAATCTGGTAGTCTCGATTTTGGGATCCAGGGGAAAATATATGTGTATATGTGTTTTATGTGTTATTCTCTCGCATTTTTTATTTTATGTGTCTTATTATTCATATGCAAGTAATTTCTATATGGGGTCAAAACCAACAAAAGTGCCCATAAGACATAAGTGAGTACAAGTGCACGGTGAGAAGTCTACGGACTTATCATGAAGTTTTGCAACACTGCATGTAGCTTTGAAGCATAATCACACTCTTGACTATGAAATGCAATCAAATGAAAGAAAAAAAGATAACTTGCGTCATGCACGTGTGCTTGCAATGTAAGATACCTCCAATGCATGAGCGATAGGATCATGCAATTCGAGTGCAGGAAGTAAGATATGTGTGTGAGATGGATCTTCAATGCATATAGATGAGTGATGAGGAGCCTTTGGTGATTGAATGGTTTCCTAATCGAAGGTGAAACTAACCCCAAGAGAGTGAGAGCCTGACAGAACCATCAACTCAGGCTAAAGTGCCTCGACAATCTTGGGTGTTTCATCTTCATCATCAGGTATATCATCATAAACCGGTGGCTTTAAAATATCAATTGTGATAGAAACATGATCATGATCGAATAAGGGAGTGAATGGATCACGATCACCACGATCATAAAAATCAATAAGCTCATTGGCATCCTCATGATAAGATGAATCAAACAGAGGGGTATATGAAAAGCAAACAAACTCATCCTCTATGTTTCCGGAAAATATAGACAAAAGATCATGTGGATTTTCAATGAGTAACATACCATCTCCATTTTCAAAAGATGGACTAGCATTCGGTGTATCTTGTGAGTGATCAACAATGGGTGAAACTGTGAATGAAGCTACACATGCAAAATCATGGATGGCAGGTTCACCAAATATGTCAGGAAAGAATGGAGGGGGCTTTGACAGAAGGAAGTTATCCTTCGTTGAGTGTTCATGTTCAAGCTCCCATTCATACTCTTCATGAATGACAATGCATGTTGGTTGTGCAACACCAACTCCATGGCAGCCCCTCTTGTCTAGGGGGTTTGAGGGGGGCGGGTAGCTCATTTTTTCTTTTGGACCCTATATTAGGTTGGGCAAACATACCTATGGTTTTGTTCATGGTTTGTGCACATGGTTTTGGATGTGATGGTTTTCGGCCCATGGTTTTGGATGCGTTGGTTTTCGGTCCATGGTATTGGATGCTTCAGCATGTATAGATATGTGTTGTAACATTGAAAGGAAAATAATGAAAAATCAATCTGGTAGTCCCGGTTTTGGGATCCAAGGGAAAATATCTTTGTATATTTGTTTTATGTGTTATTATCTACCATTGTTTATTTTCTATGTTTATAATTTTTATGCAGGTAATTTCTATAAGGGGTTAAAACCTACAAAAGTGCCCACAAGACATAAGTGAGTACAAGTGCATGGTGAGAAGTTCGTGGACTTATCATGAAGTTATGTGACACTGCATGCATCTTTGAAGCATAAGCACACTCTTGACTATGACATACAGTCAAACAAAAGAAACAAATATAAATTGTGTCATCCACGTGTGCTTGCAATGTAAGATTCCTCCAATGCATGAGTGATAAGATCGTGCAATTCGAGTGGAGGAAGTATGATCTGTGTGTGAGATGGATCTTCAACGCATACCGATGAGTGATGAGGAGCCTTTGGTGATTGAATGGTTTCCTAATTGGAGGTGAAACTAACCCCAAGAGAGTGAGGGCCTAACATAACCACCAGCTCAGGTTGAATTGCCTCAACAGCCTTAGGTGTTTCAACTTCATCATTAGGTTGATCATCATAAACTGGCAGCTTTGAAAGATCAACTGTGATAGAAAGCTGGTCGTGATCGAATATGGGAGTAAATGGATCATGATTGCCACAATAAAAAAATTCAATAAGCTCATTGGAATCCTCATGATCAAATGAATCTAACAGAGGGGTGAATGAAAAGCGAACAAAATCATCCTTTGTGTTTCTAGAAAAGACAGACAAAAGGTCAAATGGATTTTTAATGAATAACTTACCCTCTCCATTGTCAAAATATGGACAAACATCTGGTGTATCCTGCGAGTGATCAACAATCGGTGCATCCATGAATGAAGATACACATGAAAAATCTTGGATGGCAGGTCAACCAAAGACATCAACAAAGAAAGGAGGGGGCTCAAACAGAAGGAAGTCATCCTTCGCCAAGTGTTGATGTTCAAGCTCCCACTCATACTCTTCATGAATGATAGTGCATGTTGTTTGTGCAACACCAACTCCGTGGCGACACCCCCCCTTCTATGGGGTCTAGGGCAGCGCCTTGGGGAAAATTTTTTTTTGGACCATATATTAGGTTGGGCAGACCTACCTATGGTTTTGTGCATGGTTTTCGCACATGTTTTTGGACATGATGGTTTTTGGTCCATGGTTTTGGATGCGATGATTTTCATTCCATGGTATTGAATGCTTGAGCACGTATAAATATGTATTGTAACATTGAAAGGAACACAATGAGAAATCAGTCTAGTAGTCTTGATTTTGAGATCCAGTGGAAAATCTCTATGTATATGTGTTTTATGTGTCATGTTCTTCTATTGTTTATTTTCTCTATTTTAGAATTCGTATGCAGGTAATTTTTGTACAGGGTTAAAACCTACAAAAGCTCCCACAAGACATAAGTGAGTACAAGTGCATGGTGAGAAGTCTGTGGACTTATCATGAAGTTGTGCGACACTGTGTGCAACTTTGAAGCATAAGCACACTCTTGACTGTGACATGTAAGAAAATGAAAGAAACAAAGATAACTTGTGTCATGCACATGTGCTTGCAATGTAATATTCCTCTAATGCATGAACAATAAGATCGTGCAGTTCGAGTGGAGGAAGTATGATCTGTGTGTGAGATGGATCTTCAATGCATACAGATGAGTGATGAGGGGCCTTTGGTGATTGAATGGTTTCCTAATTGAAGGTGAAACTAACCCCAAGAGAGTGAGGGCCTGACATAACCATCAGCTCGGGCTGAAGTGCCTCGACAGTCTTGGGTGTTTCAACTTCATCATCATGTAGATCATCATAAACTGGTGGTTTTGAAAGATCAACTATGATAGAAACATGATCATGATCGAATATTTGAGTAAATGGATCATGATCACCACAATCAGAAAAATCAATAAGCTCATTGGAATCCTCATGATCAAATGAATCAAACAGAGGGGTAGATGAAAAGCAAACAAACTCATCCTCTGTGTTTTCTAAAAAGACAGACAAAAGATCAAGTGGATTTTCAATGAATAACTTACCCTCTCCATTGTCAAAAGATGGACCAACATCCGATGTATCCTACGAGTGATCAACAATGGGTGCATCCGTGAATGAAGATACACATGAAAAATCATGGATGGTAGGTTCACCAAAGATGTCAAGAAAGAACAGAGGGGGCTTGGACAGAAGGGAGTCATCCTTTGTTGAGTGTTGAAGTTCAAGCTCCCACTCATACTCTTCATGAATGACAGTGCATGTTGGTTGTGCAACACCAACTCTGTTAGTGGATTATTCCTCATTCACAACAAGTGAAGAGTTCGGAATGGAAGAACACAAGATAGTATCATCCAGAGGAACAACCGAGTGTGAAGATAGAGGTTGCGAAACATAATGCATATGAGAACTCGACTAACTCACAACCAAATCTACGCAAAAATTAAGTGAGGTGATGTTGGGAGGATGTGAAAGATGAACAGGTGTGTGAGCATGATCCTCAACATCACTCGACAGTGGTGGAGCTATTTGATGAGGGGATGTCGAATAGGCACTCGTGATAGTGGCCACATTTGGCTAAGATTGCGCAGCTCCCTCATTGAAGAAGGTTGAGTGAGGCCTGATTTCAAACCTCTTCTTGGGATGAGCATATTTATTAAGGGAATACTCGAATCAGTCCCAAAAATAGGAAAATTTCATTTGGCTCCTCAGATCTTGAAACTGCAAGTCACGGAAGAACTGCCAAAAATCCATAATCAATTCATGTGGAGCCTTCCTTTGTTGTAGCAATTTTTGGTCAAGATGGTCTAGATCAAAATGATAGAAAGTGTCTTCAATGAGATCACAGAAGTGCTCAAGTGAGTGTACACTATTAGCCGACAGGTTGAACAACCATCGAAGTGGAGATTCACGAAGTGTATATGCAAGCAACAAGTTGGCCTGTTCATGATAACACCCATCTTCCTCATGAATCATGGAAAGAAAGTCATGTAAGTACTCAAACCAGGCCACTTTGCCTTCACCATCATACATGTAAGTGGACAAGTGATCCAAAAACTCCCTCGAGATGGTGACATCTTCATGATTCGAAAAACATTGTGGAGGGAGAAGAGTGAAAGTATCCATGAAAGACATGCAAAGGTTCAAAATAGGATGAGAAGACACAACTTGTCATGTGTTCCTCCTTCTACCGCCAGAAATGTTGATGGTGTTGGACCCGCCAACATGTCAAGGGATCTCCCTAGTAAGAAGTCCGAATTAATGGGATCGTGTGTTTGCGCACCACAACAACCATACTCCTAAATATTCATGCATGGGAAGTTTGTATGCTAGTGATGAGCTACAAGAGATCTTCATAGTTTCGGATTTGACTCTAGATACGTGATTTCATCTTGACCACATTGGCCCTCATCATCTTAGGCAAGTGAAGCAAAGATTCCTTATAATTCATCGTCCATGTTTGCATGTCATCAACAACAACATGCAAGTTTGTTAAGATATATGCTCTTCTAGCACATCATTGTTGCCATATGTTGAGATGGACGAATGCCTTATGCACGGTACAAAACTTGGAGTAAAATGCTCGCATAACTGTGTCAAGGGACAATACTTCATCTAGTATTTTTGTCTTCAGTTCAGCTCAGGCAAACATTGTCACCAAGTCTCCTCCTTGCTTGGCCGTCTATATTTCCTTTGCCATTCACTCATTCTCAGCTATCAGAAAGTGAACACTTGAGCTATTGGCTTCAGCATACACTCCGGTTGCATCAGCCAAGGCTGTTGGATGTTTGCGCACATCAGTCATGATCACTCATTCCTCAAATTGCACAAGAGATGTATGATCCTCCATATTTGATACTCTGTGAGACTGCACAACTCTATGTTGAGATTCGTCCAATGAGATGTTGTGCATCTCTCCTTTTGGCTGATCACCAAGGATCTTAGTGCCTCCTTGGTCACTCGAGACTTTCTCATCGTTTGGATGCAATGAATTGGGTAAGTCGACCTCTTAGTGATGAGGCATGAGGTCAGTGTTCTATTCCAAATCTTGTTGCTCCATGTCTGCATCCAACTGT
Organism: Pinus taeda; assembly: GCA_000404065.3. NCBI lineage: Eukaryota > Viridiplantae > Streptophyta > Pinopsida > Pinales > Pinaceae > Pinus > Pinus taeda. The sequence continues at coordinate 114,639 of APFE031011419.1, read as the reverse complement.
TGAAGTGCTTGTTCTATCTCATGAGAAAATTCTTGCCCTAGCGATGGTTCACCCTGTTGGCCTAATGCCAGCTGATCTGATAAGTCCACTACCTGTACAAGAACTGTTTCATCTATTTTCACATGTTGTGCCCCCTACTGTACATGTTGTTGCTACTCTTCCCTCTCCTATTTGCGTAGCTCTTGTTCTTTTCAGAGTTTCTCCCTCAGCTCATGCAACTCCTTCTCTACTTCTTCCATCCTTCTCTTATCCCTCTACCTTTGCGTGATTCGCATGTCGCGTTTGTGCCTCTTCTCAGAATTTGTAGCTTTTCTCCTCCTCCATGTAATTGAAAATCTTCCTCTTATCTTCGTCGTGCACTGGTATGCTTGCCTCTCCTACCACTACTACTACTGCTACTGTTGGTGCTTTCCATGATGTTGCTTCATGTTTCTTCGCTAACCACTCCACAGCGAATCTAACCGGTTCATTGGGTCTGGAGAATTTGTAGAAATATCTCCATGGGTCCTCCTCGGCCCAATGACATGCCCTATGGATCTATTTGAAATGAAATCTCGTGTAGTGATCTTTCATAATGCAATGTGGGTCATACGAATTGTAGCTTCGGAGGTCAAATGGGTACTTCTTCATCAGTTCTACTTCGACATCCGCTTACTTGATACTTCGGATCTCATATAACCCAATCCACAATGGAAGAGCAGGCCAAGGTGCCTTCTTCTTTCAGTGCAGTATAGCTATCAATCATGCCGAGATGTGATATGCTACTTCCTGCATAAAAAGTGCGTCCAAAGCAAACTTCAGTAGAACATGTTGAGGCTTCTCTACGCTGAACATTCAAATGAAGGTGTTGGATAGTGAGGCATACCAATCAACAATGTATAATAGTGTCTCCATTACTTCCTTTGACATGCAGGGTGGATCTTGTTTGAATATCATCATGTAAAATGAGGTGAAAAAATGATCGGACAACTATGTGATTACTCCTCTAAAGCTGAATTCGGACAACAACTTGAAATATGTGTTCACAGCAGTCTCCGTCGGTGACCATGCCCACTCCAAGCCTGCGAACTCCTATTGGGCATAAACTACATCTAATATGTAGGCAGACATGTAAATCTTTGCATGCATACCTACAGGTGACTGCCGAGCCTTTGTTACTTGTTCCTTCAGCTGATGAGCCAACATGCCAAACCAGTTACATGGTTTTCCTTCTTTGGCCAATTGGTCCAAATGATCAACCAACTTTGTGGGAAGGTTTCTGTGCTTGCTTGGCCATACATTTGACATGCAAATATGACCAACTATTGATACGCCTTTCACATTATCTTCAACTTATAGATCTAGTTGGGTGTCAACCGAAATCGAGCTCGCTCCTTTACCCAGTTCTTCAGAATGGCTATGTAGTTGGCAATGTTGTTGAGTAAGCTAAATGGAGTCTTCATGATAGTCACCAGCTCTGACATCTAATACATCTCATCATAATCTCATTTCCAAAAGGTTGCAAGCTTCGTCCCACTGACATTGCTCAAGGTCATCATCTCGAGATCGGTGTGAGAGATGATCCAATGTATCATGTCCGCGCATGGGAACATGAGGTATCTGCATGCAATCTGGTACAAGATAGACTTGTGAATGTTCATGTACACCTGACGATCTTTGAGGTATTCCTCAAAAGTGCCTCCAAATTCTTCATTGACCTCTTTCCACTTCAATTCGATGTCCTTGTCTAGAAACAACTTTCTATCTTCATAGATCGGCAGACTAGAGGACACTCGCTCAACTGCTACTCCAGCTGCATTTCCATCAGTGTCCTATGATCCCACACTCTTGGAAGCCATTGATCCTATACTACTAAGAGGCGGATGAACACCTGAAATATCTGGAGACAAGAAACATGAATGAAAAGAAATATGTCAACGAAAACTAAAGAAAATTTGGGGAATGAGATAGCACATACCTGGGGGACTAATAGGCAAGATTGCACAATTTCTTCTGGTAGGTTGGGTGACTGGCTACCAAAATTGCGCAAAAAGAAATCTGGGTTGTCTAGGAGGCAAGACTGGCTACTAGATTTGCGCAATGCGCAATCCAGACTGGCTGTTAGCTGTTAGGATTGCACAATGCGCGGTTCTAGCTAGGAGTGACTGCAGGCTCAGGGACTGCATTACGCAATTTTTTGGGCCAGCGGTCATTGTCCCTCAAAAATGTAAAAAACAATCGTGGAGGATAGTGCTTGGTAGAAATGTGCATTTTTGGAGAGAAAGACAGAGCCTTCCTTCCCCAGATTGTGTAATGTTGTCTCAGTGAAGGCAGAGTCTGGACCAATGTTGGCTAGAATCGCCGACAAGCAACTTAAAGAAAATAAGACAGTGAATGCTTGGTGACACTAAGTGAAAGCAGAAGTGATTGATAGTGAATGCAAACATGAACGAAATATTCAGTAAATAAATCAACATGTATGTGGGTGAAACGAGTTGTTGAATTGACAACCGCTTGTGCAAAACACTTTCATGCATGCGAAGTAGTGAGATAGCAACGAAAACTGAAACAATGCTAGGAAAAGCTAGTATACATGTAAATGTCAACAATCATGCAAAGAAATCAAGCAAACAACTCACACAATTGAATACACAAAAAATGACAGAATGATGAAAAAGACAAGTTGAGGCCACCTACCTGTGAATAGTTGAGCCGGATGTGTTGTGGGATGTCAGAGCTCCAAGATCGATGTGAAAGAAAGAGATTTGATGCATCGAATAAATAATTTTTGAGCTCATGATGTGTATGCCACAAATCTAATAAAAAACGACACTTGGATGAAAGTTTCCAAAACAATTTTTCATGTAACCTCCAACTGCTAAAAATAGCTCCTTGAATCATGGGATGCATTTTGCATGTTACCTTTTCTTATTTCGGGAAAAAGAAAGCCGTAAATGCAAGTCAAGTTCCATTGGTCCCGGGTGGAACTGGTCAACCCAACTGCTCATGCATGAAGTTGCTCAACTGCTTGAAGGAAATGCACATTTCTAGCTAGGAGCTAGGCTAGCGGCCCAAAAGATTTGCACAATTTTTGGGCAGGGCAGAGTAACTGACTGCTGCCTCTACTTGCAAAAATTTTGGGTTGAGAAGACCTACTGGGGACAATTGTGCAATTTTCCTGTGAGGGTTGACACGTAGAATTGCGCAATTCTCGAGCCCAGCAGTCTGCCAAACAGGATTACACAATTTCTGGAGCAAAGGTTGGTTTCCCTCTATAAATGCACAATTTCTTAGGGGAGTTGCTCAGTTTGTAGCTGGACCAAGTCTGGATGAACATCCTGTGAGGGGAATGCATCAAGTTGTGATCAACATACTGCCTTTGTGCAAGAAAAACACTAAATCTTGTGTACTTGATGAAGCAAGGAAAGGTGTTGTGAAAATTTGGTAGGGAGGCTCCAAAACGAAGCTAAGGCAAAATTTTGGAGGGTGGTTGTATTTGCTACAACAGATTGATCTATGCTTAGCTGACTCAACCCGTACTCATGTAAATATGATAGAATTTGGCCTAGAAAGAGCATTGAAAATCAACCCCCGTCTCTCTGTACACCAAGAAGAGGAGCTATGTGACATGCTAAGAAAGCATTTGGATGCCTTTGCTTGGAGTTACAAGGAAATGAAAGGAGTGCACCCTTCAGTTTGAAATCAACACATTTACATCAATGAAGGTTGCAATCCAGTCTGTCAATCTCAAAGGAGAATGAACCCAACCTTCAAGGATATAGTCAAAGAACAACTGTAAAAGTTGTTGGATGCAATGTTCATTTACCCCATCTCGGATAGTGAGTGGGTGTCTCCTCTAGTTCTGGTTCCAAAGAAAAATGGAAAGTGGAGGATCTTTTTGGATTATTGAGAGCTAAACAAAGCCACAAAAAAGTACCATTTCCCTCTACCCATCATTGACCAAGTATTATATGGTCTAGCAAGAAAGAATTTCTTCTCTTTCCTGAATGGATTTAGTGGATACAATCAAATCCAGATCAGCCCAGAAGACTATGATAAAACCACCTTCACATGTCCTTGGGGTATCTTTGCTTATAGGTCCTTCATTTTGGTTTATGCAATGCCGAGACACTTTCTAGAGATCAGTCCTCAACATATTTGCAAAGTTAGTCCATGATTATGTGGAAATTTATATGGATGATTTCACCCCCTATGGGTGCGATTTCCTGGAGCCTCTCTCTAACTTGGGAAACGTGTTAAACAAATCCATTGAAATGAACTTACCCCTTAGTCCCGAGAAGTGTGAATTCTTAATGACTACAAAGACTATTCTAGGTCACTCAATATGCTAAGAAGGACTGCAAGTAGACCCAAATAAGATAGTTATCATAAATAGGTTCCCTACTCCTCAGAAGTAGAGGGATGCCAGAAGTTTCTTAGGCCTAGTTGGATACTAAAGGAGATTCATAAAAGACTTTACCAGGGTTGCTTCACCCTTGTTTGGACTATTGGCCAAGGACTCTGAATTTTTATGGTCAGAAATCTACCAAGAGGCCCTAGAAACCATTAAGGACAAGTTTACTGCTTCACCTATTCTCTGAGGCCCAATTTGGGATCTTCCTCTTCACATACATGCTGATGCCTCTCACAAAGCTATAGGAGAAGTTTTGGGCCAGATAGATAAAAAGCTACCTTATGCCATTTACTTCATTAGCAAAAATCTATCCAAAGTCGAGTTAAATTACACGGTGACTAAAAAGGAGCTCCTAGTTGTTGTACATTCATTGAATTAATTTAGACATTACATTGCTAGTTACCAGACCTTTGTACATACCGAACATGCTGCCATTAAATATTTGATGAACAAACCTATTGTGAATGCTCAAATTATTAGATGGTTACTTTTGTTACAACAATTTGATCTAACTATTATTGATAAGCCTGGCAGAAAAAAGGGCCTCATTCACTTGGATTGGAGGCAATCTCTTAAAGGTGGGCCCAAATCAAATTCTAGGAATATGTGTCAGAGAGGAGGAAGTTTTTGACATCCTTTTGGCCTGTCATGATGGACCTTGTGGAGGTTGCTTTGTAGCCCAATGTTCAACATTCAAGGTACTACAAGCTAGTTATTATTGGACCACTCTCCCCCAAGATGCAAGAAGGTATAGCATCCAGTGTGATTGGTGCCAAAGGATGGGGAAACCTACTCCCATGGATGAAATGACTTTGCAACCTCAACTGAATTTTGATCCATTTGACAAGTGGGGCATGGATTTCATTGGGCCCATTGATCCTCCATCAAGGTAGAAAAAGCACATCATTGTGTGCAACGACTACTTAATAAAGTAGGTTGAAACCAAAGCAATCAAGGTATCCACTGAAGAAAAAGTGGTTGATTTCTTGAGGGAGAATTTGTTTTGCAAGTTTGGATACCCTAGAGAGCTGGTCACTAATCAAGATATTCAATTCACCTCACACATGATTGAGAATCTATTAAGCCAGCATAATATCAAGCACAAGAAGTCCAATCCTTACCATCCTCAGGATAATGGACAAGTAGAAGTCACCAACAGAGAATTGGGAAGCATTATTACCAAAGTGGTTAGCAGCAGTAGGAAGGATTGGGTAGACAGACTAGTGGAGGCCACTTGGGCTACAATACAAGTTGAAATACCACCACTGGTTTCACCCCTTATGATTTGGTCTATGGGAAGAATGCTCTTCTATCCATTAAATTTGAGTACAACACTTTAAGGATGGCAACACAATTAGATCTAGATATTACCAGGGCACAACAAGAGAGGTTGCTCCAGCTAAATGGGTTAGATGAATTCAGGAAGCAAGCCCTCCTACACACAGAGGTGACTCAAGTACAAAGAAAAATATGGCATGAAAAAAATATCAAATAAATATTGTTTCAAGAAGGTGATTCGTCCCTGTTGTATGACTCTAGGTACAAACATTTCAAAAGAAAGTTGATGACCAGATTGCTGGGACCATATGTGATAGAAAATTTCCATGATAATGGGGCCATTCAGATAATAACCATTGATGAAGAAGTTATTTATTTGCTTGTCAATGGGTATAGGTTGAAGGTCTACAAAAATCCTTTGTCAAAGAAAGAGTTCATCAATAGGATTAGCAAGGCAGTAATGGTGATTGAAGGAGTCTCGGCTTCCACCTCACCAAGATCTTGAGGTTTGTTGAAGTTTTGAAAAAAAAGAGAAGGAAAAAAATAAAAAATAAGAGACATAGGTGAAAACCTCCATGAGGCACCTAAGGCCCACTCTTAGGTTGAAAACCTCTTTGAGGTAGCCCAAGAGTGTTAAAAAAAAAGGAGAAAAAAAGGAAAAATGAAAGACCCCTAGGTGAAAACTTCTTTTGAGGTGCCCAAGGTAGGCAAGAAGGATGAAAACCTCCTTCGAGGAAACCTATTTGTCTTTCAAAAAAGAAAAATAAAAAATAAAAAAGAGAAGAAAAAGAGAGAAAAAGCACAAAAATAATGGCAGGGACCTCAAACCTGCCCTCTCATAACAATTTTGATTTTTCTAGTTTTTGAAGAAGATAATGGACACCAATACTAGAGGGAAAAAATCCCTACAAAACCCCATGTTTTTCTTCATCCATTTCACCTCCTCCATAATCCCCATTTTCGTTCATCCATACTCACCTCCAAAAACATAAAATTCAAATTTCAGGCAATTCTGTGATTTCTACAGGATTTCCTGTAATTATTACAGGAGTTTCCTGTAGTACTATAGGAAGTCCTGAAAATCTAGAAGAAATGTAGTCTGATTAAAAAATTATGATGTAGGCCTATTTTGGATTAAAAAAGGAGGCCATTGACTTCACCACATCTCAACCAACACCCTTCATGACCATCTCACCCCCTGTGTCCATAAAAAAAAATCTAGTTAGAAAAAAAATAAAAAAAATAAATGAAAAAAGAGAAAATAACATGAAAGGGGCATGTCACGAGTAGCCTACCTCACCTACCACTCCATGGACACACCTTCCACTCATTCCAATACCTATTCACCCTCCAAGCAGAGAAAGGACACAAAAAATAAAAAAAGGCAACTATAATATTTCTTGTAGTAGTACTACAGGAAACCCTGTAGCAGCCTATTTTGAAGTAGACGCAAGGTCCAAGCCTAACCTTTAACACCATGATTGAAAGAGAAGAAGCACAACTGCAGGCACAATGGAACTTCTCCAGAGCTTAGAAGCAACAGAGGAATCCATTACCTTCACATCAACAAGAAGACAACCCATCAACAAAAAAGTAGTCGAGAATATGTACTTGAGTTGTGAGGAGCACAACAGAACCACCATCCAGCAAGCATCAACAAGGCAAAGGAAGCCACAGGTATGTCACCTCACTCCCTCATAAATATGAATATGATTAAAATTGTAGGAATATGTAGAAAGTTGATTTTATAAGTGAAGGTGGCTAGTTAACTTAGCCACCTTCAGTTTGATAGCAAAAAGTAAAGTTCTAGTCAACTAGACACGTGGCAAGGTCACATCAAGGGGAATAAATAGGAAAGGTGGTAAAATTACAGTGAACAAAATTGGGTGATGATTACGGGGAAGGGTGGCATGTTAACTAGCAGTGGGACCAATGGTCCAAAAGGAGAAATACATACTCAACCAACTAGCACATCACTCGATGAAATCAACCATAAATAGAAATATTCCCTGGATTTCATGCAATGTATTGTTCATTTTGAGATGTTGAGAGTAGATATCACCTCAAGGAGCCATCGAAAAGAAAACTTAGTCTTGGTCGTCCTACAGAGAGCACCTACAGGAAACACAGAGAAACTACTTGAAACAGTGAGGAAAGATAGTCTCGACATCCTACAATGGACACCTACTGGAAAACTACAGGAAATAGGAAGGATTGTCAAAATGTTGTAATTGGGTGCATAGGGCAAGCAATTCAAGAATTCTCATCAACCAAATCATTGCAATGAAAGGTACGTGACATATCCTCTGTGTTTTCATTTGTAAAAAGGAAAAGGAAAGAAATTTTCATTTGTTTTAAGTATTTACAGTGTGCATAGAGATAAACATAATTATGTGAAGGATTATGTAGAGTAAAATCTAAACCCTCATCACCTAGAGAAGCTCCTAATATATAGCCACCAAAACTTCATACAAATAGATTGACAGAGAGAAAATATGACAGGGGGTTTCAACAAAAGGGAGCCCACCAGAAAAACCAAAATATACCAACATCTTCCTATGGTAGAAATATTTACAAGGCATCAATGGTCGGGATTCTTCGAGCTACTTAGGGGATATGATGATGATATAACTAGAGAATTTTCAATGTCACTCATACCTATAGATAGAACCATTTACACTGCTATAGTGAATGGTTTGTCAGTAACAATTACCTTTGAAAGCGTTAGCAGGATCACAACACTTCCTCTAAGGTTGCAATGGAGAAAAGAGGACAAATCTATCAACACTCTTTCCAAGAAGAACTTTTTATTGGAAGGAGAAGAACCAATTGAAGAGAAAATGGGATTAGAAGGGAAATAATTCCATATCCTTGGAATGAATTAAGCTATCAAATTCTCAAGTATATATTTTGTGAGGGTAGATTCAATATAGTCTACAGATACTAGTTTTGTCTCCTCCATGAGCTGAGATTTGGAGAAGAGTTACCTCCTCATAGAAGACATAGTGTGCCTTAAATTTTGTCACAATCAATAATAGACATGAGCATAAAAGTATAAGAAGGAAAGCATCAGCAGTTGGCACATCATGGATTGATCAAACTCATACTAGACTATGCCCTAAACAACTTGAGAATCCCTATTATGTGGTCAACATTTGCAAACATGAACGAAGAAGATGAAATTCAAGCCATTGATTATGAAAGGGACCCTACTTATAGTGATGAAGAAGAGGGAGAATAGCCTAAAGAAGAAGAGCCTGAAGAAGAGGAACATGAAGAAGAAGAAGAAGAGCCTAAAGAAGAGGAATAAGAGCCTCAAGAAGAAGAACATGAAGAAGAGGAAGAAGAGCCTAAAGAACAGGAGGCAAAAATAGTTGAGGCAAAGGATGAAAAATACAGTAGGGAAGAAGCACAAAAGGATGAACCAAGTCCTGAAATACATAGAAAGGAAGAAGAGGAATCTCTAGGGGTGTCTCCAAGTCCCACATAGAAGGAGGCAGACTCCCCTATACTTCAGAACAAGAAGGAGCACCAAGATAAAACAAGATAGACTTCAAACACCTACCACGATTCCTATTATCATAGAGGAATCACCAAAAGAACAAGAGAAGTTAGTTCCTCTAGGGAAGAGAGGTGAAGAAGGCACATCACAACAGGCTTCCCCAAGGTCACCAATCACCTATGTTAAGAGGCCTATCACCAGGTCAACCTCAGCAAAACAAGTTAAAGAAACTTTGAACCCTTTTTAGAAAGGGAAATGTCTCCTACGGGAAACATAGATAGGCGTATAGGAAACAAAGACAGTCCTACAGGAAACTTTGTCAAAACCACAAGAAACATTGAAACAAGATCACGAAGGACTACAAGGAGAAAGGGGAGGAAAGGAGGTAGAAAATGTTGATTTCGGGTAGCATCGGATACGCTTTAGCCATGAAAATTGGTGGAGAGGCTAAAGCGCATGAGATCTCCAAGCATAAATGGTTTGGATAGATTGTACTAGGTTTAAGAGTGTTGGGTTGTGTTATATTCTTTCCACGACTAACCTACGTAGTGAACCGGGGGGTTAGAGGGGGTGCGGAGCCCCCCCTTCATTGTGCCGATTGCGCAATGGGGGGGAAGCAACCCCCCTTGTCCAGGGGGTTTGAGGGGGGCGGGTAGCCCTCCTCTACGGGGTCTAGTGCGGCGCCCTGGGAAAAAATTTTTTGGACCCTATATTAGGTTGGGTGAACCTACCTATGGTTTTCGGTCCATGGTTTTGGATGCAATGGTTTTCGGTCCATGGTATTGGATGTTTCCGCATGTATAAATATGTATTGTAACATTGAAAGGAACATAATGAAAAATCAAGCTGGTAGTCCCGGTTTTGGGATAGAGGGGAAAATCTCTGTGCATATGTGTTTTATGTGTTATGCTCTCGCATTGTTTATTTTCTTTGTTTTAGAATTCGTAT
>APFE031011419.1:48973-82476 GCA_000404065.3 Pinus taeda | reverse complement strand
CTTGGTTTCTCGTGTGATAAATGCATGTTTAGAGAAGGATTTCTCTTAATTGTCTTGTTTGTCACTAGAAAGTCTTAGGCTTCTAGGGAGGCTGGTTTTGTCCGCAAAATTAACTCTTTCGGCATGACAAGACAAAAAGGTGTTACTGGTAAAGGTGGACACTTTGAAGAATACTGTAGATGCATTGACAAAATCTATGAGCTCTGAGAAGTTCTCTTGGTGTAGAGAAGCAATGGGCATTTCAGGGCTGGAAAAATGACTAAACTCTCCTGTGGCCCCATGTGAAAAGAAAACAACAAGTGGGAGATTGTTGGGTTGTGTTATATTCTTTCCACAACTAACCTACGTAGTGAACCAAGGGATTAGAGGGGGGGTGGAGCCCCCCCTTCGTTGCGCCGATTGCGCAACGGGGGCGTCATAGGGGGGGCGGTAGCCCCCCCTGTCTGGGGGGTTTGAGGGGGGTGGGTAGCCCCCCTCTACGGGGTCCAGGGCAGCACCCTAGGAAAAAAAAATTGGACCCTATATTAGGTTGGGCAAACCTACCTATGGTTTTCGATCCATGGTTTTGGACGCGATGGTTTTCGGTCCATGTTATTGGATGCTTCGGCATGTATAAATATGTATTGTAACATTGAAAGGAACATAATGAAAAATCAAGCTAGTAGTCCCGGTTTTTGGATTCAGGGGAAAATCTCTCTGCATATGTGTTTTATGTGTTATGCTCTCGCATTGTTTATTTTCTTTGTTTTAGAATTCGTATGCAGGTAATTTCTATACAGGGTTAAAACATACAGGGATATATTAAAAACAATTAATATTTTTAATGGAGTTCCTAAGTCTAAACTTAGGCAAAAGAAAATATTAATGGGTATTAATATAAAACTAGGTTAGAAGGTTCCAAAAGTCATGCATCAAGACAAATCTAATCTTAGCTGTTGATTAGAGATTTAATCTTGGTCATTGAAGGACGAACGAGAAAATTATAAGAAGAGGCCTGAGGGTCAGTTGGAGAACACACATCATTCACTTTGCTAGAGCGGGGTTGCTAAGCAAATTTGAATCAGTGATCAACAACGAGGGGCAATGAGTACGAGGCAGAGATGCAGAGATAGTACCGAGAGACCAGTATGGAAGCAAAGAGAGTGAGAGCAGCAGCTAGTCTAGGCTACGTAGAGCCCAGTAGAGACAACGCAAAGGCCAGAGGGACTGCGTCATCCATGCAGAAGTTGTTGGAGTGATGCAAAGGGTCCTAGAGGCCGTGTAGTGCCTCAGAGGGCTAACACAGAAAGGTTTGAGGCTAACATAGGTCATCAAGAGGATGATGTAGAGGCTAGAAGGGCCAACGCTGAGGTTCAGTTGTGTCGGAGAGGGTTTCATGGGACATGTTTTATTAATCCTTGTTTCCGAATAAAGAGGTATTGTTGCTGTTTATTTTTCTTTGTTAAGTGAGATGGTTAGGCACCCAATTGTACTCAAGGAAGTACTGCATAATAATAATAAACCCTCATAATAGTTGCACCAATATTCCCGCATTGGGTTTTCCCGAGGACATTTTTCCAAAAATAATTTTTTCACTTGTGTGCTTCTTTTCTTTCAGGTGATAAACTGTAGATGTTGTGACTGTATTGTTTTTATTTCAATATTTAAATGTTTTAAATAACTTGTTCAGAATTTACAAGTAGAAGAAATAAATCAACCCGATATAGATTAATTTTCTAACGGATAGACTTAGAAAATTCAATAGCAAATACTCAAGAAATAGTAAAGGGAGAGTCCCAAGAGCTGAAGGATCCTAGCCCATAGTGAAAACTTAGCTCCTATTATAGATTCATTGAGGGGGGCAGAGTGATACCACAAAATTTTTCCGTCCCTCTATTCTTTGAACTTGAAAAAGAGAGAGCAAGGTCACATCGTTGGATGAAAATTGCTAAATCAAAAAGTGTGGAGGATGTAGGCCATATGGAAGAAAAATTTCTAGAAATGGGTAGAGAGTTTGGTAGAATAAGAGACAAGGAAAGAGTGATGAAATCTCAACTAGAGGTTGAGAACACGTAGTTAAGGAGGCAACTACAAGAGAAGGAGAGCCAATTGGAAACTATGGCAAGTCTCTCCATGGAGGCATTCCAGTGCAGGATGCCAGTAAAATCATATGCCTTATACCTCAAATAACAATGGCTATAGTTTTAGATAAAAACCCTTGCACAATGAGGAACTATGCCTTTCCATGACTATAGGTAGTTCATTGACCTCTATGACCAAATCACCCTAGAGGACAGGGCCAGGATATATGAATTCTACCTACATAACTTGGCCCTAAAAAATTTGAATGTGTGGGGCCCTAATCTAAAGCTAGGGGACTTACAACTGATGGCCTTGGCATCATGGATGAATCATGAGGAGGCCAGGGCTGCAGAAGTAAAAAGGGTATTGCCAAGAGAGGAAAAAAAACCCCTTTTCATTAGAGAAGAACATGCCAACTTTGTGGCTGTCATTAGCACCAACAACCTCATTGTCAATGATCCATGTCTTGCACCAATATACCTAGCTACACAAGAGAAAGAAGTCACTCATTTTGAGGACACTTGGATATTGCTAGGGGATGAAAGCGAACAAGATTTCCAAAGGATATGGAACACCTTTCCCTACAGCCTAAAGATCGGGGAATATCATTCTCCTAAAAAAATGAGGGATGCACTAGAAAGGACCCCAATGTATAAGCAAGCAATGGAAAGACTCAATTCAATTGGATTGGCTTGAAACTTAGTCCACCAGTTCTCTTGGGTAAGTTAGAAGGGGGAAAGGAAGAACAAGAAAGAAAGAAGTGGGAGGAGATAGAGAAGCATGTAGGATTTAATCCACAAGAGGAGGAGACTACAACAGAAGCTTGGAATGTCAAGGAGGCTAGCAAAGAAATGAATGACATGGAAATAGATTGAGTTTCTCAGAGGATGAGAAATACTTTCAGTAGGGGGGTCATGATGAGTCTTATCAATGGGTAAATTATATGGACCTTAATGCAACTCTCCAGCTTACTAAAATCAAATTTTCTCATAATTCTTTACATGTTTTGTTATATTTTTCTTAATGAGAAGGGTAAAGATGAGATGTATGTATTGTGGTCTAATATGCATTGATTGCAAGTTTTGGAGCAAAGTTTGGCTAATTAAAGTGCAGGAACTCAAAGGAGAAAAGCAAGAGGGATTTTAGGAGATGGGATCTCCCTCATTAACTCCTCACTCACTCGAAGATTCCTCCATAAAATCTCATCAACTTGGAGTTTCAAGAAGCTGAGCCATTAAGATCACTGGCAGCCAAGGCAGTGATAGTGGAAGACTAGATGATCTTGAGTTTGGGAGCCAAGCCTCCCTAAATTTCAAGAAGTTATTGGTAGCTTCAGTTGTATAAATAAGAAGGCCTAGAACCTCATTAGGATTCAACTTTTTTTATTGTAGCCAAGAGGAATTTTCAAGTTAAGACATTGTGACGGATCACTCTTGTGTATTTTTGATATTTTAATGAAAATGAGAAGCATTCCCTTGATCCAGCATTGAGTTAAATCAGAGTGCTGAATATCTTGGGTTAGAGCCCAACCCTAGCAGCAAAGGTTCCTCTTTTTGTATATGTATGCTTAGATTACTTTCATGGTTAGATGTTGAACTGATTTTGGTGTTGTTAATTTGCAAGTATTGGGATGATTAATTAATTTGCTTCCATTTGTGGATAATCATAATAGTGGTATCATAGTGACAAAAGACATTTAAGAAAATTTGGTGATAGTGGTTTTCACCTCATCTCTCTTTTGGGATCATGACTTGAGGGACACTTCATACATCCCAAAAACAGATTTCTTTCTTTGCTAGATAATCTAGGGTTTCTTGATGAGTAGGTCATTGTCTTTAAGTTTCTTAGGATGAGTTACAATTGTCATTTTTCATCTCTTAAGTTATTCATTGGTTTTAAAGCACTTCCATTCATGAACATAGCCATTAAATGGTAATAACTCTATTTTCTTCCATTTAATACATATTTCCCATGTATCATGAATTTGTGCATATATGCAGACAAGAATGTATGTTGTTACATGAGCTTCAAAATTGTAGGGAGACCTCATCTCATTTGCCTCATCCAAGCCTTATCCACCCATGTTGCCAAAATCCACTAAAACCTCAATCTGAATTCTTGTTTTATAAGCAAAAATTGCCATTTCCATTGAGAAAATCCAACCATATTGAAGCACTTGATTAAGCCCTAGATAGTGTTCACCCCCTCCATGCCCTATTCTCCCATTAGATACATTACCCGTGCTTTATTCCACCTTCTATACCACTTCCTAAGCTTTTTGGCCTATTTCCTGTAGTAAAACAGGGGATATTGTAGTAGAACTAGGACATCTTGTAGTTTTCCTATAGGAAATCATGTAGCAGCCTGTTTTGAGTCCGAATTTAGTAAAATCATCACTTAAGCTGGGATTAGGCCTCCACTTGACCTCCATACCCTTAAGACCATTCTAACCCTATTTATCCATACCTGTCTCCCCTGCCAAAGAACAAGTGAAGATTAGCATTTTCATTCATAAACTAAAAACATAAAGATTTTTTTTTCATTTCCTAATTAGCACATGCATGCAGTAGTCATAATACTCCCTAGATGAGATTCCATGCTCAGTTAGTTTAGATCATCACATGTGATAAATAGGGTTAATATAGGTTTCTTTTGTAAGACAAATGTGTCAATGAGTAGCTAAAGGATTTCATGTCACTTTACAAGCATCTTCCAATTCAGTCTTTCATTCCTTAAAATAGGAAGCATTCCTTTTCTTTCATTAAGGATAATTTCCCCTCCTCCAGTTGGTAGTCAGACTTCTTCTATTCAATAGAAGATTGGTTTGAGAAACACTAGTGGTTCACTGCCCCAATTGAGCAATGAAAATATTATACCATTACATCTACTTGTGTATACAACAATGTCACCTCCAAGTTTGTACAAACCTCGGGTTGATGAAGTAAAGTTTGTAGCCCAAGGAGTTGCAACATTCTTGTTGCAATACTGGCACTCATCACTTTTTGGCGTCGTTGCCAGGGTGGTGTTTGAGTAGATGTGATTTTTTATTTTTTTCTTTCTTTCCTTCTTTCTTTCTGTCCTGAAAATAGTTCCATTCAAAAAGTAGTTGCAATATGGTTTTGTTTTCTTTCCATTCTGTAAGAATTTCAAAAAAACCCCTAAAAAAAATAAAAAATCATTTTATACCTCGTAGGAGTAGAGACAAGTTAGGCAAATTTCTGCCAAATACCCCACCACATCAAACAACCAACCTTCTCTCTTCTTCAATGTTTTTTGAGCTAGAGGACCCATTAGGAAAACAACTAGAGATTTTTGAAGAGCTTACCGGAGAAGAAGAAGAGACCATTCCACCAAGTTACACCATGGCTGAAAATATGTTAGGTCCCTATAATACTAGTGATTCCCCCATTACTGTTGTCATTTTATCCCTTATTGTTATTATTGTGCCCTTATTGTCCCCATATTGTTATTATTGTGCCCCATAGAAGCCCACTATTTTTATTGTTGTGCCCTTATATTATTATTGTTATGTTGGCTTTGATTATATTGTGACCCCTTAGACTCCTATATATAGAAAGGAGGTTTTGTCATTTGTATCATTCAATAATTGTTCATTTGTGTAATGTAAAGGAGGTTTCCACCTAGAAGAGGCTGATTTTTAAGGCATTGATCTATCTTTTCTTCTATTTTGTGAGCTGGTTGTATAACATTTGGTATCAGAGCTTTGGATTCTAGGGTTTCGCTGCTCCAAACATGTCATCATGGAATTTTCTCTATACCTTTTTTGCTATGACGTCTAAGAAGCTAACACAAACACCCATTTGAGCCGAAATTGCTTTGAACCTCGGGTCCAACTGTTAGATCTTGTCTCGCTATATTTTTGGAGATATGATCCAAGGAAGTTAGGTTTTTTGTAAGATCCCGAATTATATCTTAAATAGGTGACCCGGGGAAAATTGTCATAACTTTCTTTCTGAGCAACAGATTGAAATTTCTTAAGAAGTTACAGAAATAGGATGGTCTATAGTTTTCTTTGTATATGTTTTAGGTCGTAAGGTCAAGAAAGAGACACTTGTTACTCCATACAAGGTCGATCTACTGAACTAGTCTATAATCGGGCTATCGTGGGAGATTTTCCATAACTCTTCCTTGGAGAATCTAATCTTGATCATACTTGTGGTGTTGGTAAGGGGACTCAAAGATCTACCTCAGGATGAAATTTCATACCTTGGAGATTTGAAATTACATAGATACAATAGATTCAATATCAAGCTCCTACAAAGTGAAAAAAGATATGCAGTTTTTTTAAAATTTTTGCATAAGATTGGATTGAAAAATTAGTTTTAAGGAATTCAAAGGGAATAGTGAAGCATTATTATCATTAATTTATGTCTCAAAGACAAAAAATGGAAACACCTAGTAAGCAACCTGAAAGCTCTAGCATGACTCATGAAGAAGAGGAAGAAATGCAACATGATATATCAAAATTATGAGACCAAGTGCAACAAAATTCACTCTCACAAAAAGTAACAGAAGCTAAGATGGATAGTTTAAAGAAAGGCGTGGAGGCTAAGATGGATGGCATGGAAGCTAATATGGATGGAATGGAAGCTAATATGGATGGGTTAAAGAAATGCATGGAAGCTAAGATGGATGGTATAGAAGGAAAACTTAAAGGAAACATGAAAGATTTGAAGACAGACATGGAAGCTAGGATGGATGGTATAGAAGAAAAACTTAAACGCAACATGGAAGATTTGAAAAAATTGCTACAAGAAATGCTTAATAATGGTGAAAGGGTACTAAAGTAAACTCGTGAGGAGAAGAAAAGAAATGTTAATCATGATTTTATAAACTCTAACCATGGATTGAAGACCCACCATGTTTCAACTATCAACATGAGGAAGTTTGATGGCAAGGGTCATGTAACATGGATACTACAGATGGAGCAATATTTTGATCTCCATAATGTGCAAAACACACAAAAGGTACGCATCACAACTTTATATTTGGAACCAAATAATTTTGTATGGCATCGATGGCTTTGCTCTCATAAACAAATTGTCACTTGGGCAACTATTACAGAAGAAATGATAGCACATTAGGAGGATACAAAAAGAAACACTTTTTTTAGCCAATTGATAAATCTGAAACAAAATGGTTCAATGATGGAGCACATTGAGGACTTCCAAAAGTTGAATATAAGGGTAAAAGATATTCCAGAGGAGCATAGGATTGATGTGTTCATAGGTACTTTAAAGGATAACATCCAACATGAGGTTCCACTTTGGGAACCTGATTCATTGGAGAAGGCATTCAGGTTGGCAAGAAAAATGGAAAGCAAAACTATAGCCACAAGGAAGCCTACCACTCACAACTATAAAGGTGGAAGTGTTTTTTCACTAGCCTTTGAAACCTTACAAGGTTGACACCACAACAATTGGAAGAAAAAAGAGCAAAAGGGCTTTGTTAAAGTTGTGATAGCAAATACACAAAAGGTCGTAAGTGTGGTGAGAAGAAATTATTTTACATAGATTGTGAAGAGGAGGAAGAAAAGGAAAAAGAAACATCAAAATAAGAGGATATACACCAAAAACAAACCCTAGAGAAAGAAGAAATGAATATGACCATATCTTGTAATGCATTTGTTGGAATTATCTCTCCTCAAACTATCAAGATAGAAGGGTATCTCAAGAAGAAAAAGGTAGTAGTGTTGATTGATTCGAGAAGTAACCATAATTTTATTCATTGTAAGATAGCCAAGGAATTGAATTGATTTTTATATCCAACACCAGAGTGTCAAGTGATGGTTACAAATGGAGGAACCATAAATTTCTCTAGAAATTGCCATAATATCAGGCTATCCATGGGAGAAAATGTATTAAGTATCCCAATGCTTTCCATTCCAATGGGTGGTGTTGATGTTGTACTAGCAGTCCAATGGCTACAATCCTTGGGTACACTAGCTTTTAATTTTCATGAAATTTACTTCTGAAGGAAATGAAGTTGAATTAAGGGTTATCATAGGGAAACCAAGAAAGATAATCAGCTCTAATGGAATGAAAAAGCTTCTAAATAAAGAACAATGAGGTGTAATTGCAAAATTATGTTCGCTAGAGGTTCCCAAATCAAAATCATCTATTTCTCTAGATCTTCAAAAAGTCTTGGACAATCATTCCAAGGTATTTGAGACTCCCAAAGGCCTCCCACCTATTCGTGATCATGATCATTCTATTCATTTGATTCCAGGAAGTGTTCCTCCAAACATCAGGCCTTAAATATATCCCTATGCCCAAAAGAGTGAAATAGAATGTATGGTTGAAAAAATGTTAGAGGTTAGTATATTTCAACCTAGTCAAGGTTCTTTCTCTTCTCCAGTAGTATTGATGTACAAGAAGGATGGGTCATGGCACATGTGTCCATATTATAGGGAACTCAACAAGCTCACTATTAAAGATAAATTTCACATTCCTGTCATTGATGAATTGCATGGATCAATTTACTTCACCAATTTGGATCTTTGTTCAAGATATCATCAAATCAAAATGAATACTAAAGATATTCCAAAAACAACATTTAGAACTCATAAGGGTCATTATGAATTTTTGGTCATGCCTTTTGGCCTTACCAATGCACCTTCTACATTTCAAGTTTTGATGAATTCCATTTTCAAACCCTTCCTTAGAAAATTTGTGTTAGTATTTTTTCATGATATACTAATCTATAGCAAGTCTTGGAAGGATCATGTTCAATATGTTGATAGGCTGCTCAAACTATTGGAGGAGAAACAATTATATGCAAAAAGATCCAAATCTTTCTTTGGAGTAAAAGAGGTGGAATATCCGGGTCATATTATATCTCATGAAGGTGTGAAGGCAGACCCTAGCAAAATCAAATCCATTAAGGAATGGAAAATCCCCACATCCATAAAGCATCTACAAGGATTTCTTGGGTTGACAGGGTATTATTGCAAGTTTGTTAATAATTATGGGTGAATAGCAGCACCTCTAACAACATTATTGAAGAAAGATGCATTTTCATCAACTCTAGAAGCAATGAAGGCCTTTGAACATCTTAAAGAGGAAATGTTCCAAGCATCAGTCTTAGCTACGCCAGACTTCACAAAAACCCTTATTATGGAATGTGATGCCTCAGGAAATGGAATTGGTGTTGTTTTAATGCAAGAAGAAAGACCCGTTTCTTTCGAAAGTCATCCAATGAAAGGAAAGTATTTACACAAAGCTATTTATGAGAAGGAAATGTTGGCAATACTACATGCACTTAAGAAATGGTGACCCTACCTAATGGGAAGACACTTCAAGGTAAAAACGGATCATGATAGTCTTAAATACTTTTTAGAATAAATATTATCTTTATAAGAGTAGAAAAAATGGGTCACAAAGATGTTGGGTTATGACTTTGAAATCATATACAAAAAATGGAAGCAAAATGTTGTGGCAGATTCACTCTCAAAAAAGGATGAGGATGTGGAAGCATTGCTTTGCACCATTTCTATTCTCCAACCAGATTGAATAAATGAAGCAAGGGATGAATGGAAGAATGACGAAGAAGTGTGGGCACTCATTCAAAATTTACAACAAGATCCTAGTACATATGGTACATTTAGTTGGAAAAATGATTCATTATGGTACAAATATCGCTTATACCTATGTAAGAACTCCCAACTCAAACAAAATATTCTTATGGAATTGCACACCTCTCCCTTAGGAGGGCATTCAATATTTTTAAAAACTTACCACAGAGTTAAGAAGGAATTTTTTGGGATGGCCTTAAATCTGATATTCAAAAGTTTGTGGTGGAATGTTTGGTTTTCCAACAAAATAAAGTTGAAATAATTAAGACCCCAGGTCTATTACAACCTTTATCCATTCCCAGCCAATGTTGGGAGAAGGTTTCAATGGATTTTATCACAGACTTACCCAAGTCTGAAGGAAAGAGTGTCATCATGGTGGTATTTGATAGACTTACCAAGTATGCACACTTTTGTGCACTATCACATCCATTTAAAGCCAGTACAGTTTCTACTACATTTATGGAAACAATTCAAAGGCTACATGGAAACCCAAAGATTATTGTAAGTGATAGAGATCCCATTTTCATGGGAAATTTTTGGACAAAATTATTTTCTTGTCTTGGTACTCAATTAGCTCATAGCTCATCTTATCATCCTCAATCTGATGGGAAAACTAAGATAGTAAACAAATGTTTGGAAGGATATCTTTGTTGCTTTGTATCTGATAAACATACACAATGGATCAAATGGTTTCCTCTGGATGAATGGTGGTATAACACTTCCTTCCATACTACAGCGAAAATGACCCCATTTATGGCACTTTATGGATATCATCCACCATCCATCACATCATATTTAAGAGAAAATTCTAACGTTCAAGCAGTGGAAGATCACATCGAGCATCAACAACAATTTCTCCAACTCTTAAAGGATAACCTCACTTTGACACAGAATAGAATGAAACAACTGGTAGATCAACATCGCAACAAAAGAATTTTTGATGTAGGTGACTGGGTATTCCTACAACTACAACCACATAAACAAATGTCCCTCAATAAAGCTAAGAAGGATAATAAATTATCACCAAAGTATTATGGTTGTACAAGGTTTTGCAAAAGATTCGTACTATGGCATACAAATTGGAGCTTCTTGGAGCTTCAAGAGTGCACCTAGTTTTCCATGTTTCATGCTTAAAAAAGCTTATAGGTGACAAACTCCTAGTTTAGACAATACTGCCAGAACTTGACAAGGAAGGGAAAATCATATTAGAACCTGAATCAGTCACAGAAACAAGAATTTGACAGCTACAAAATCGATCATTTCAGAGTATCTCATCAAGTGGAAGAACTTACCCGCTGAAGATTCCACATGGGAGGATGAGAATTTTATACAGAAGCATCCGTAACTACTCAAGCATTGAGGACAACACTTTTTTGAAGGAGAGGGGCATGTTAGGTCCCTATAATACTAGTGATTACCCCATTACTATTGTCATTGTAGCCCTTATTGTTATTGTTGTGCCCTTATTTTCCCCATATTATTATTATTGTGCCCTGTAGAAGCCCACTATTGTTATTATTATGCCTTTATATTATTATTGTGATGTCATATTTGATTATATTGTGACCCCTTAGACTCATATATATAGAAGGGAGATTTTTTCATTTGTATCATTCAAGAATTGTTCATTTTTGTAACGTAAGGGAGGTTTCCCCCTCGAAGAGGCTGATTTTAAGGCATTGATCTATCTTTTCCTCTATTCTGTGAGTTGGTTGCATAACAAAATATAAATGATATTGTAGATAGAGAAGGAGATGAGAATAGATTTGAGGGTGATTTTCCCATCTTAGAAACTAATGGCGATGCTAGGATGAAAAACATAAGCCCCTCTACTCTTCCTCACTTCCATTGCCTAACCTTAGAAGACACAGAAACATTTTTTTTTGAGTTTGTTGTCATATGTAGAACTTATGAATACACCTCTAATGATATGAAGTTGAAAATTTTCCCATCCACTCTCAAAGATGAAACCTTTTGTTTTTTTATGGGTTTACCTGGGAATAATATCACCACCTGGGCTCAAATGCAACAAGCCTTCAACAATAAGTATAGGGACTACTGCAAGTCCAAAGATACCAAAGAGGAAATTTTTAGAGTGACTTTGGTACATTGTGAATCTTTAGAAGATTATGGGGAAAGATTCCAACTCAGTTACAAAAGGTCCAAGTGCACCCTTGATCCTTAATCGCTTAAGCTAGTCCTTCTTGGGGGATCAAGGAATATCTCCTAGAAACCCTAAACTTGATTTTAGGAGGGCACGTCTACTAGTTACCCTATCATCATATCAAGAAAAATTTGTGGAATCATTCTAGGGCAGCTAGAAAGAAGGGTAGAGCTAGTCAAGTTGTGGCTAGTTTGCCTTATTCCAGCACATCCATAAAAAGTGAAAATGGGAACACGTTGGAAGACTTTAAGAGTGAAATTATGCATACCCTTTCTCTACAAATGGACACCATGCAGATCAAGAGGAAGGAGGAGGAAACAAAGAAAGCCTCAACTATATTCTGCCCTAGATGCACCAGGAGGCACCCTAGGAACAAATTTCCATTGAATCTTATAGGAATCTGCTCGGTCTGTGAGGAAAACCACTCCATATAGAAGTCCCTACCTAGATTAAAACTTATGTATCCGAGAAATGAATGGCTAACTGAATAACTCTGCTACATCAACCAAAGGAGGCCTCAAGGAAATCAACCATACTAGAAAGGCATGAAAGGGACATCATATTCATATTACAACCCTAATTAGGATACATCCATTCCCCTTTAGTGCCCTCCTGCTCATCCTTTGTGGTCCACACCTTCTCCCTGGTCTTTTGCACCTCAATACCATTCCCAATCTCCCAAGCAACCATTTCAGCCATATGATCCTCCACAACCTTAGTGGAATGCACCATCCCAAGGGTGGAGGCCCCCATACAACCAAGCTCCAAATCTATCGCCTCCACCTCCATATCAACCATAGCTCTTACACCCTGCCCCACCTAAACAACCCCAGATGTCTGCCCAACCAAATACGAACCCGAACAATAGATAGAAACAATAGGTCTACAGTGGAGAAACATCCTACCTACCTATGTTGTGGAAATTCATGAAATTAAGCTCAGTTTTGGAAGAGTGATTCTAGATAATCAACCTCCATATCCACCTGAGGAGCATGAAGAGGAAAAGTAGGAAAGTGTCCCTCAAGAAAATGCACCTCCTTTTCTTGAGATATTAACCCATCCTGTCTAGCACACCCTAGAAGTGATTGAAATTTTGGGTGAGTTGAAAAATTTGTGTGTCAAAATCCTACTTCTCCAAGCTATCAAAGACGTCCCCATCTACAACAAGTTAATCAAGGAGAAGTGTTTCAAACATTTGGAAAGGTGAAAGAAATACACCCCTACCATTAATGTCATTGGACAATTGTCCGACTTAATGTTGGGGTGGGTGATTTTCCCAAAGTATCTAGATCCTGGAAGTCCTATAGTATATGTACACGTCAATGGCACCATTTTCCCCCATACCTTGATCATATTGGGGCTAAAATCAATGTGATGAATAAGGAGACTATTCTTAAACTCAAACTCCATGGATCATTAAGAAAGACCACAACAGTCTTGGAGCTTGCAGACAGATCCACAATATCTCTTGAAGGAATTGTTGATGATGTGATGGTCTCCATTGATTCCTAGGAATACTCTGCTAACTTCTTAGTTCTCTAACCTAAGACCAAGTTCAATGGTTATCCTGTCATCCTTGGGAGGCCATGGTTAGCCACTTCCGGTGCTTACATAAGTTGCAAGGCTAGGAACATGACCTCCTGCTCAACCATCTCTAGGGAATGAATTACCTTTATGGTTAGAATAGAAGGAAGAAGATGAAGTCTACTCTTCCCCAATCTATACCCTAGATGCTACTATAAGAGGGGGACAACTTGATGAAGATGACCTAATTGAAAAATCCTCCAGAATAAAAACCCCAACACCATGTCTCTTGAGTGGTTAGTAAAGGAAGAAAACACAACCCTTGGATTGATCTATGCTTAGTGAATCAAGCCCTACTCATGTCAAGATAATAGAATTCAGCCAAGAAAGAGCATTGAAAATCAACCCCTCTCTCTGTGTACACCAATAAGAGGAGTTATGTGACATGCTAAGAAAGAAATTGGATGCCTTTGCCTAGAGCTACAATGAAACGAAGGGAGTGAACCCTTCAGTGTATACTCACCACATTTACATCAAGGAAGGTTGCAAGCTAGCCTGCCAACCTCAAAGGAGAATGAACCTGACCCTCAAGGATATAGTCAAAGAAGAACTACAAAAGTTATTGGATTTAGGGTTCATTTACCCCATCTTGAATAGTGAGTGGATGTCTCCTCTGGTTTTGGTTCCAAAGAAAAATGGAAAGTGGAGGATCTATTTGGATTACTGAGAGCTAAACAAATCCATAAAAAAGGACCATTTCCCTCTACCTTTCATTGACCAAGTATTAGATGGTCTAGCAGGAAAGAAGTTCTTCTCTTTCCTGGATGGATTCAGCAATTACGATCAAATCGAGATCAGCCAAGAAGACCAGGCTAAAACCACCTTCACCTGTCCTGTGGGTACCTTTTCTTATAGGGTCCTTCCTTTTGGTTCATGAAATGCCCCTACCACTTTCCTGAGAGAAGTCATGAGCATCTTTGCAGAGCTAGTCCATGATTCTATGGAAATGTATATGGATTATTTCACCCCCTATGGGTGAAATTTCTTAGAGGCTCTCTCCAACTTGGGAAAGGTGTTAAACAAATGCATTGAAATGAACTTATCCCTTAGTCCCAAGAAGTGTAAATTTTTAATGACTGTAAAGACTATTCTAGGTCACTCAATATGCCAGGAAGGACTGCAAGTAGATCAAATAAGATAGCCATCGTAAAGAAGGGCCCTACTCCTTAGAAGCAGAGGGGTGTCAGGAGTTTCTTAGGCTTATTCGAATACTATAGGAGATTCATAAAATACTTTAGAAAGGTAGCCTTCCCCTTGTTTGGACTATTGACCAAGGACTTTGAATTTTTATGGTTAGAAAGCTTCCAAGAATCCCTAGAAACTCTAAAGGACAAGTTGACTACTACACCTATTCTCTGAGGCCCAAATTGGGCTCTTCCTCTTCACATACATGATGATGCCTCTCATAAAGCTATAAGAGAAGATCTGGTCTAGATGGATGACAAGCTACCTTATGCCATTTACTTCATCAACAAAAATATGTCCAAAGCCGAGTTAAACTACACTGTGACTAGAAAGGAGCTCCTAGCTATTGTCCATTCATTAAATAAATTTAGACATTACATTACTGGTTACCAGACCTTTGTACATACCGACCATGCTACCATTAAATATTTGATAAACAAAAGCGAATGCTCGAGTTATTAGATGGTTACTTTTGTTACAACAATGTCATCTAACTATTATTGATAAGCCTGGCACAGAAAATGTAGTTGCAGATTTTTTGGCCATATTTACTTTGCCTACAGGTGAGGAACAAATGGTTGATGACCAGCTACCAGATGAGCCTTTATTCATTGTTTCAGCTTTCTCTCCATGGTTTGTTGACATAGCCAACTACTTAATAGCTTCACAGTTCACTCTAAATCTATCCTCCAAGGAGAAGAGCAGAATTATAAGGAAAAGTGCCCCATTCACTTGGATTGGGGGCAATATCTTCAAGTTGGGCCTAGATCAAATTCTAGGAAGATGTGTTAGGGAGGAGAAATCTTTTGACATCCTTCTGGCTTGTCATGGTGGGCCTTATGGAGGTCACTTTGCAACCAAAAGGACAACATTCAAGGTACTACAAGTTAGCTATTACTGGCCCACTCTCCACCAGGATTCAAGAAGGTATACCAACTAGTGTGATCAGTGCCAAAGGATGGGGAAAGCTACTCCCAGGGATGAAATTCCTTTTCAACCTCAAGTGACTTTTGAGCCATTTGACAAGTGGGGCATGTATTTCATTGGGCCCATTAATCCTCCATCAAGACAGAAAAAGTGAATCATTGTGTGCATCAACTACTTAACAAAGTGGGCTGAAAACAAAGCTGTCAAGGTAGCCAAAGAAGAAAAAGTGGTTGAGTTGTTGAGGGAGAATGTATTTTACAAGTTTTGATACCTTAGAGAGCTAGTCACTAATTAGGGCAAGTAATTCATGCCGCACATGATTGAGAATCTGTTATGCCACCATAATATCAAGCACAGGAAGTCCACTCCTTACCACCCTTGGGCTAATGGACAAGTACAAGTCACCAACAGAGCATTGGAAAGAATTATTACCAAAGTGGTTAGCAGCAGTAGGAAGGATTGGGTAGACAGACTAGTGGAGGCCACTTGGGCCTACAATACAACTTGGAAGACCAACACTGGCTTCAACCCTTCTGATTTGGTCTATGGCAAGAAGGCTCTGCTCTCCATTAAATTTGAGTACAACACTTTAAGGATGGCAACACAATTGGATATATATGCTACAAGGGCACAACAAGAGAGGTTTCTCCAGCTAAATGGGTTAGATGAACTCAAGATGCAGCCCCTCCTACACACAGAGCTAACTCAAATACAAAGAAAAATCTGGCATGACAAAGATATCAAAGACAAACTATTTCAAGAAGGGAATTGGACCCTGCTATATGACTCCAGGTACAAAAATTTCAAAGGCAAGTCGATGACCAAATGGTTGGGTCCATATATGATATAAAAGTGCCATGATAATCGGGTTGTTCAGATAAGAACCATTGATGAAGAAGGTATCCCTTTGCTTGGTAATGCATATAGGTTGAATGTCTACAAAAAGCCTTTGTCAAAGAAGGAGTTCATCAGTAGCATCCACTAGGCAGTAATGGTGATTGAAGGAGTCTCAGATTCCACCTCACCAAGCTCTTAAGGTCTATTGAAGTTTTGATAAGTACCGGCCTACAGATGGAGGAGAATGTGGTATAACAAGAATTTGTTGTAGAACTTGAAAAAATGAAAGCCCCCATTCAATGTAGATACCAACTACAGTTAAAAGAAAATATTCAATTAAAGATAGAAATTACCAAAATGAGGAAATGGGTGATACGATTGCGTAAATGAGAAAAGGGAAAGCAAAAAAATAATATTGGCCAAGCAACCGCAACCCCTAGAATTAGTGGGACAGTTTCAACATCCACATAGACCGAGGTCTCAACCTAATTTATAGTCCAGCTCTCACTTTCAACTGTAGGTGGCACTAAGAATTTTTTCATTTCTTTAGAGCAATGATGTAGGGGTAGGGTTATCCCTGTACAAATTCAACCTGCTACCATCTAATCTTCCTTAAACAAATTCTCCATTTAACTTTTCTAATTGAATTGTGGCCCCATCAGTAATATGCTTGAATATGTGTGGGCCCAACCAATGCATCTTGAATTTTCTTGGAAATTTTACAAACTTATTGTCATAAAGGAGAACAAGGTCTTCTACCTGGAACTTTTTTTTCTTAATGTCTATCATGCCAAGTTGTTTCTCTTGCTTTTTGTACGTGATGATGAAATACTGCTATAAATTTATCTTCCTCCAGAGAAAGAAACTACGACATACTTTCCTCCATTATGTCAGGGTCTGCCATATTTGTAAAAGATACAATCCTCAAGCTAGGCATGATGTACTCCATGGGCATCATAACTTATTGCCCATAAACTAACCTGAAGGGTGTCTAACCTGTTAAATTTTTACATGTGGTCCTGTAATCCCATAATACTGCTGGAATTCTATGGTCCTAGTCATCTCTATTTATATTGCATACCTTAGTAAGTGCATTCTCGAAAATCTTATTAAATGCTTCTATTGTTCCATTGGCCTAAGGATGATAAGGGGTACTCTTCTGATGATAAACTTGGAACTCCTCAGTCAATGCTTCAATAGTCTTATTTAGGAAGTGTGAACTTTGGTCACTCATCGAAATATTTGGACATCCAAATACTGAAATTATGTAATTTTAGTGG
The DNA here is from genome assembly GCA_000404065.3 of Pinus taeda. Taxonomy (NCBI): domain Eukaryota; kingdom Viridiplantae; phylum Streptophyta; class Pinopsida; order Pinales; family Pinaceae; genus Pinus; species Pinus taeda. Next base: position 64,844 of record APFE031011419.1, on the reverse strand, counting down.
CTTCCTTGAACTTTTTGTGGTGATAATGAGGAATATTATTAAGGACAGAAGCATCCTCAATACAAATGTGATGCTTAGTTTTTGAAGAATGATGAACAAGAGTTGAAGAGAAAGAGTGATTATGCATAATGTCCTTGGCATGCTTCTGAATTCTACGCTTGATAAAACGAATAGTTTCACCTATATAATATTTCCCATAGGAATACGAGATCATGCAAAACCATTTATTGTTAGAGGGGTCAATGTGGTCTTTGATAGAACTGAGGGAAGACCTAATAATGTTGAGTGGCTTAAAGGTTGCATAGATATTGTTCTTCTTAATAATGAAAGCCAACTTGTTAGTGGTTCCTTGAATGAAAGGAATATCAACAATGGAAAGCAGATTGAGGGGACCTATTTTTGCTCTAGGTCATTTCACCTATTCTTGGAAGGCTTTTGAGCCTTGATGCTTACTATAAACATTTCTCATGAAATCCTCTAGAAGATGATATTTTTCATTATTGATATGAACATCTTCATCAATCCTAAGTCCTCTAGTAGCAACGGTGTTCAAAACACCAAATTTTTGCATCAGGTGATGATGTGAATTAGCATGAAGATATTCCTCAGTGTGATTCTTCTTGCGAAAAATTTGATGGGAGATGGATCCACCCGCCTTCTTGATGATGAGGACATTAAAAAAGGGAATATTTCCATTAACCTCAATCTCCATAGTGAATTTAATAAATTCATATTGTTTAAGATGTTTCTTAAAGATTTCAAGATTTTCCCAACCATGGGACCAAATGATAAAGGTACTATCAACATACCTTCTCCAAATATTAAGGCATAAAGGAGAAAAATTAAAGGATTTAGTCTCAAAATCCTTCATAAAAATATTGGCCACAATAGGGGCGAGAGCAGAGGCCATAGAAACTCCACGAGTCTTCTCATAAATTTCATCTTGAAAGCTGAAGAAAGTAGATGTTATGTGCTATCACTCCATAGTTTCCCTGGGCTGAGGAGAGAAACCTCATCATCCACACAGACCGAGACACTCCTCCATCTTGAAGAAGCCTAGACATTTATTTTGGTGGCAGAAATCCAAAAATGGAAGGCCACTACTTTTAGTTTCCAGCATTGGGCAATTCCCATGGAGGCTCATTGGAAAGAAATAAGACAGATTTGAGAGAATTTGGTGAAGGTGGTTGCCAATAATACAACTTAGATTGAAAAGTCTCAATGGAAACAAGAAAAAATATAGAAGAATATCAAGGAGTTGTATGAATAGGTTCAGTTGCTAAAGATGCTAAGGATGAGATGTTCACCTTAACACAACAAATGATGGAATGCAGAACCCTTGCTAAATGTTATGCTCTTTTTCTTCATGAACAAGATATGTTTTTATGTTTTGAAAGTACTCACCAAGAGTTAAGTTACAAAATAGAAGATCCCATGTAGTTGTTGACGATTTTGAGAGCCAACAAACATATTAACCATCATTTTCTATGCGAAATATACATGCATGATTATATCATAGAAACTGATCAGTCATTCAACATAGTACCATTTGTAGGAGATATTCAATTGAGAGACTTTACATCTTTTGTGATTAATAAAGTCAAATGGAAAAATTCCCTTGATACATTCAAGGCAAACCAGGAAAATCACCCATTGAGGATCAGGATGGAGCATTTCCAATTTGAGGTTATTTTTACTAAACATAATCGGTTTCTCAAACTAGATGGATGAAAATACCGAATGCTTATGACCCAATCATGGTGTGTCAACCTATGCATAACACAGATCTGCACTTTTTCAGGAAGAAGCCAAGGATTCTAGTCAAAAGGGTTGGATGCTTTCATCGTCAGCAGTACAGGCACAAGAACCCTTTGGGGCACCCAGATTTTCAAGAGCGTTGGGGAGAGTTTTGTGTTATATTTCTTTCATACAACACTGTGGAGTTCATTGGCTGGGGTTAAGGTTCTGATTCCTATTATGGGCCAACTTATGTTGTGGATGAAGACTAGTGGAATTAAATCATTCATACAGATGGGTTCCAGCTACCTAGGAATAATATGGAAAAAAAACATGATCTTACTTAGCTTCATGTCAGTCATAGCGAACCTAACCTTGATCTGCGTAGGAAGCGGCCTGCATGAGGAAATGCAACCAAGCCAGTTGAGGGGAGATGTTGCCCGATATAATTACCTATTTTTATCCATTTTTACCTGTTCCTTTTTATCCATTTTAGAGCACTTATGATGTTAATTTATATCTCAATCAATGAAAGGTATATTGTATTTACATGTCTTCTTGAATTGTTAATTAATGAAGCGTAGTCCTAGGGGAATGATGCTTAGATGATTTGTTGAAAGAATTCTCCTGCGGATTCACGTTGGACATTGTTTAGTGGAAAAAAACTCAGTGTGATGTTGTTGATGTGGCTTGACAACATTATCTAAGGACTGAACCGTTAAACTGCTCAACCATCGAATAACTGACAAACCAACTCTGATTGTTATCTTTATATTTTATTTCTATTTGAGAAATCATTGTATATTTTTGGACAGACATTACCATGATTTCTGAGTTTCTTAAATGTTATTCATGTAGTGATGAAATGTGTAAGTAAATTTTAGTGGCGAAGAACGATGGACATTCCCCTTTGGGCATGTAACAACATAATTCTATTTTATAACTCCTTTTATGATTAATGTGAATTTCAACTTACTGTAATCTCGTGTGATTTCTAATTCTTAGCCACAACCCTGATCGAAGAGTTGGTCCCACTATCTCGATCAGGTGTTGTTGGATTCAATTGTGTGAATAGGTATGCTTTTGAGTTATATTGTTAATGTTTTATAATTGTTGTTTCTTTCTTTATCACTTTGTAATCTTGTTGTGATTCCTAATTGTGGTTATTTTAGATTATTGTTAGTGTTATTTACTTTGTTGTTACTCGATTCGTAGCATTTGTTGGGCCTTTTATTTTGTAATTTCTCACTACTTGGTAGGGAACCTGTGACCTACATAGACTTTGCACGATAACCTTGAAATAACTAATGAACCTCAGATTGAATTACAAATGTGAAATGGATTGAATCTATAAACCCATATTAAAACCCCAACTATATATATATATATATATATATAATATATATATATATAAATATATAATATAATATAATAATATATATATATATATAATTATAATATATATATATATATAATATATATAATATATATATTGTAAAATTAAATATATATATATAATATATAATATTTATAGATATATATATATATATATATAGATATATATATATATATATAATCGAGCCAACATGTGATGCATGCCTCAAATATATATGCCTGTGCTTATATAAACCATTGTCCATCATGGATACTTTACCAACGCACTGACCAGGAATTTCAAACCATGCATAAAGATGCAAGAGACTGTTAAATGCTTATATTATTCAATGAAAACGTGAATGGAGACAAAACCCAAGAGAAAAAAAATGGAGGCATGAAGAAGGTATAGTGGCTCCGTTCTCTTCAACAAATTTCACCAAACCACAGATTCAAGGTTTTTGTAACAACATAATCTAGAAGTAAAATGTAAAGGTTCACCTTCCCACCTCCATAGTTATCTCCTTGCTTGAGTGTATTGGTGCTTCTATCTACTCAAACATCCAAGGCACACAACCACGAATGGACAAATTTTGATACTTCTCCACCCATGCATTGAGATAGTACACGATCTATGTCTGCTACAGAGGATACGAGGATAGGTTCTCTTGTTACCCTTCTCTACCCAGCACTAGTGAATAGGGAGTGCCATTGATTACGAAAGTGCACAATCTAAGGGAACCAAATGTGAAACTATAACAATATCCCACAATAACTACTCATTAAACCAATATTATCCCACGCCTTCCACTACAATGCTCTGAATGGGTGGTGAGCTTTTGGAAAGGTGCTTCAATCAAAACCATGAGACCGGCTAACAGGCAAGACTAACATGGAAGGGTGTGTCAGAGTAATAAATGATATTGTCATGAAAAGGGTGAATTCAAGTAATGAGCATGATAGGCACATAGAGAATGGGTACTAATAAAAAACAATTAAACACTCAATACATTCCTTTGTCCAAATTTTCCATTCTAGGAATATTTTTCAAGTACTCTACCTCTAAGAACTACAATTTAGGTCATAGGATTTATACCAAATTGATGGAGCATTAATATCCCTATAGATAGACACACAATGAGGAATAAAATGGTTAAGTTCTAACAAGCAGATGAGGCAAAACTTACATTTAGAGAAAGGCCACAGAAACCAGTGGCTCAAAATTGAGTAGGGAAAGAAATCACTTGCTCTGATACCATGTTAAACATACACATGGAATGATAGAGAAGATTAGATAAATGTGAGATTTCATTCTATTCACAAAGATTTGTGCATAAATACAATGTCTTATTAGCCTTTGATTCATATTCCAAGTGGTCTTTTGGACTCCAATGACTCTTCATATTCCACGCCATAATCCTTATAGGATTAAGTATCCAACACACACTTTTTCATCTACTACACCTGTGACATGTGACATCTCTGGCAGATTTAAAATTAATTTTTTTTTTTTTTACTTTTTTAATGAACATTCAACAGAACTATTAAAAATTAGGTTCCCAATGATTTATGCCATGACTATTTACAATAATTTTCTCCATCTCAATATAATCCATTCCAATTAATCGATATAATGGATACTTGAGCTTTTACAAGATTAAATATTATTAAAGTATGATCACAATGGGCTTGAATCCTTATGTTTACTCAATGCAGATTAAAAACTGAATCTTATAATTTGTGTAGTGCATAGATGAATACAGATGAGTATGACTACTGAGTTTTTTCCATATACACCGTTATTACAATTCACGTGTTTGTGTGTTCATTCAAACTCAATGCAATATTATTTTTACAGAATAATACAAGACCAAATTGAAAGCCCTTATTGAAACAATTTTTCCTTTCAAAATAGAGAACTACCATAGCGAATAATACTAGAACATGAATGTTACACAGTAATTTGTCACCGTTTGTCACCGTCCCTGTTACCCGTATCCCGCATTTTGGAGGACACATTCCGGGACTTGTGAGAAGTGACAAGACTTGAAACCACTTGCATTATTCACCTCTAAACATGAGCTTCATATGCCCTTAAGACATCTCCTGCTCATTGCCCTTTAAAATAGCCCTTTTTGCATTAGCACTGGTGTCCTGTGTTATGCCCGCGCCAATGGGGAAAATCCTATTAAAAGGGGCGTGCCATTAGCGCTCTGTCCCAGAGTCGCAATCGCACCAACCATTTTGGGAAAAGTTTTGAACTAATCAAACCTCTGAAGGTTCTGTCCAACTCATTCACCAAACTGAATCCAAGTTAAGTGAGGATGGTTTAGCTTCGAATCTCCTTGGATGGAAAGTAGTTTGCCACCATTCCATGGAAGTTTCCAAGTGATGAAGCCAAATCCATTATTGTGGGGATTGACCTTATATCTTCCTTTTCCTCTATAAAAGCTTGTCTCCATGGCTTGAGAAAGCTAGTTCTGACTCTTGTGGCAATACTTGTGCTGAAAGGAAGATATCAAAAGATTGGAGTTGCAAGAAGCCTTCTTTGTATCCATAAGGCTTTACCTAAGTAAGGAGACTTTGTCACTAAAGAGAGAGAGAGCTTGTCCCTCACCCTTCAAGCTTTTGCAAGACTTGTGTAGCTGAGCACCCAGCCAAAGGAGGACTTGATGTTAGGATGCTGGTTGTATTCTCCTTTGTTGATTATTAATAATAGATGACTATCATTATGGTTCCATTCTCGTTGTACTTGTAATGGTTGGCGTTGAATTATGTCCTTCCTGACTGATGTATAATTGCATATATTATATTTCACGCATGTGTTTGTGTTGCTCTCTTTGTCTGCAGGTGTCCATTCACGTGGATAGTGGAGGATCGTGACCGACCAAGGCAAAGGAACGTGGGCGACGTCTCTTCTGAAAATTAAAGCGTTGGATCTCAAGTAGGTCTTCATCAGCTACCTTTTATTTGCACTTAGGAACTTGCCTGATAGAATTGTTTGATTGTTGCTAGACCCGTTCTGGGCTAGTAGGGATCGCCTCTATCCGTAGAGGGGATTTACCTCTCCAACAATTTGGTGACTCCACTGGGGAGTTTATCTTGTTGTTTAATTTGTAAACTTAGACGGAGTCTGAAACACGGCCATATAGCATTCGAAACACTATTGTTGTGCAGTAGTGAAGTAGATCAAAGCCACTTCAGTCGATCTCTGGTTTGGTTTACGAACTGAACAATTTGGAGTTTGTCTTGCCTCTTTGGTTTTCTTTTGTTTGCTTGCTTAGATAAGCTTTTGGAATTGAGTTTCTTGCTGCCCCTTGCTTCCTGACTTGCTTAGAGATTGTGACCCAAGCCCTGGACTACGTATTTTTCTTTTGAAATTGGCAAACTTTGTTAGCGCAGTTTTTTCCTTCACAGTCGCACTAGTGGCCCTTGTTGCTAACTGACAACCCGGGCCAATCCCTGTTTAGTGTGAGTTGCAGCCTGACAGTTGCGCCAGGCCTTTTAGTTTTTTATTCCACTTTTTTGCCTGTTGTCTGAGCTTGGATTTACATTTTGCCACCTCTTTTTCAGTTGCTGGAGTGTGTTCAAGCCCTGTTTGACTGGTTTTCAACCTTTGTCCTTCGGGTGTTTGCCTCTTTCCATCGATTTCGTACCTCAACCCTAGGGCATCTAGTGGCCGTGTGTGTCGAGCCTCCCATGGGAGTTTTGGGTTCTCTGATCGTCCAGTTAACCTTGTGATTGTTTTCGCACTTTTTCAGTGATTGTTGAAGTGTTTTTTATTGATTTCCGAGTGACTTGCTCTTGTTTGCTTGGATTTCATTCTAGCCCTGTTTGAGCTTAGATCACATAGCTCGTACAAAGCTTTGTTTTCCTTTCGATTTGGAGAACTGTTTTAGTGTCTTTGGATTTCATTGTGTCTTCATTGAGTGAATTTGCTTCTTTTCTCAGTGTTGTTATCTTTCAAAATTCATTCTAGTGCATTGTGCTTATAGAAAGGAAAATCAAATAATCTCTTTTGCATTTAATAGTGAATGGAATAGAACTTTTCGTTATTTGCATTATTGAAAAGAAAAAGTTTTGTTTATTTGCCATTAGCTGCATTAGGGTGTTTGATTGATTGTGTTCATTTTGTTTGACTGAAACTCTTAACCTTCTCGTAGTTAGTATTCATCAAACGAAATGGCTTTCTTTCTCATGTAGCTTGCATCTAGGAAATTGTGAAAGATCACACACGGTAGGACCTGAAATTGAAACTTAACTAAAGATCAACCATAAAATAAACCAAATCAACTTAAAAACGCATTGGAACATAACGCAAACATTCTAGAGGTCTAGGCTAGAGATGTGCTCCGGCATCGTTAAACCTAGTCACCTTTGTTCTCACATTAATGTTGGGTGATTCATCCTAGTGTGGTTCGATTGTGGTCTAGTACGTACCTGGGCTCCCACGTACCGTCGCGTATATATGGGGAGACTCCACTAGGTTTGCATCCTTGATCTATAGGAAGCCGTGTCTGCCGCCATACAAGCCGTAATGCACCGAACACAGCATTTGGGAAGATTGACTGCAGTACGGAAAGTCCTTGCTTTTCATACAATTGCCAAGGTGTATAAGCAGTTTTACGGATTTTCTGGTAAACCCCTTGCCTAGTTTCTCCAGAGTAGTCACTTTTTGATCCTTTTCGGACTCTGTAAAAGAAAAGGCTCTATTGAGCATTTGTCACTTCGGGCTCTTAAAACATTCAAAGGCGACTAGAGTCATCTTTCGTCCTTTTCTCAACTCTTAAGACATGAAAAGATCAAGTTGTGTCCTAATGTCATAAAATTTATTCGGCCACGATAACATTTACCTTGGTAGATCTTATTTGCGTTTAGTTTTGAGTAGGGTCTCTTATCGTTAGTTTCCTTAGGGTCTTTGTTTGATCATATTGGTGGATCCATCGACTCCGTCTCCTATCCCAAGTGACCAAGGGTCTCCATCCTCTGTTGCCCCTGAGACACCGGTTTGTGATGCTCTTCCTATTGTTCCTAGTATCCAACCATTGAACTCTCGAGCTCCAGAGGTCGAGCTTTAAGACTTGTTTTGGAACCCTGTTTGGGAACCCTCTGAGAGGACTTTCCCACCACTCCTGTTGGTGTTGCATCTCCGATGGCTTCTTCCGATATGGAGGATACATCTCCTGTGTCGAGTGGGATGCCCGTTATGTCGAGTATTGATACTCCCATTTTGGCTACATCCCCAATCATCTCTACGCCCTACACCGTTACACCTCTCGGTATCACGGTGCCGGCGCGTTATAGATCGTTGAGGGATGCTATGAGCTCTGCAGCTTCCTCTTCTATGTGGGATCAAAACATCATCCCTACCACAGGACCGTTTGTTTCCCAAGTTCACCATACTACTGTTACAGTAGTCCCAACCAATTCGACCGTTTGTGTTGCGTCATCAACTCGAGTTGTTAGTGCCGTTACAGCATCTTCTGCTGTCACTTCTGCTACAGGCCCATCTCGAGGTCCAGCGCAAAGTGGTAAATCGACACATACTACTAGAGTTGTCCACCCTGCAAGTGGTGCCCATCCTCCTTCCGATCCTATGACGGCAGAGGAGACATATTCCCAGTACTTGCATAATGTCCAGAATCTAGGTGGGCAAGGCCCCTATTATGATCCTGAGAATCATTATTTGTATACCTCCTTGCCTGAAGAGCCTTATGTTAAGACTTCCATTCCATTGAATGTGACTTGGGGTACTGCCGGATATGGCAGTGGCCAGTACCATCCGGGTCAAGGACAGCCATCTCAAGGACCACCCTACCAGGGTCAACAGCCTTACTCGTAGCCTAATCATGGGCAACAGTATTATGGCCAGAATTACCCAGGTCAACAAGGAGGCCCGCAAGGACAACCCTATCAGGGACAACCTTTAGCCTCTAGTGGTCCATCTTTCACGTATCTTGGGCAACCTTCTGGAAACCCGGGACAACCTAATGCTCAGCAAGGACAACTCAGGACCCAACAGGGCTACCCTTTGGGGCAAACCTATGGGAACCAGGGACAACCTTACGGTCAGCAAGGTCAACCCCGAAACCAGCAAGGCCACCCTTTTGGGCAAGGGGGCCAGCCTTACGCACAGCAAGGCCAGCCTACCGCTCAGCAACCATCTAGTCTACAAGGACAATCCTCGGTTGCGCAAGGGCATCCCCTCGCTTAGCAAGCTCGACCTTCTGGGCAAACAGGGCCATCTCAGATCCGACCAGGACAACCTTCCAGCTAGATGGCCCAACATTCAGGCAGGTACCAATCCCGGCCTCCTTATTTAGGTAGGTACCAATCCCAGCCTCCTTATTCAGGTGGGTACCATCCCAGCCTCCTTATTCAGGTGGGTATCAATCCCAGCCTCCTTATTCAGGTGGGTATCAATCCCAGCCTCCTTATTCAGGTAGGTATCAATCCCAGCCTCCTTATTAAGGTGGGTATCAATCCCAGCCTCCTTATTCGGGTGGGTACCAATCCCAACCCCCGTATTCAGGTGGGTATCAATCCCAATGTGCTCATCAAATGTCGTCTGGTTCTTAGGCTCAGTATGGATACCAGCAACCCCATGGGCAAAATCAATATACCCCGTATCAAAATTACCAGCAGCCGCAGGGTAACAGTTATCAAAATTATCAACAACCTGCTGGCCAGTATGGTAACCAATGGGGCGTTGGGGGGCAGAACCAGTATCAACAACCCGGTTTTGGAAACAACCCTTACGAACAAAATCCTTCTAGACAAGGCCCTTTTGGACCTGGTCCATCAGGACAAGGCCAGTGGGGGAAAACAAGAACTGGATGGACTTCTGGCTCTACCTCATATCCGGGACAAATGTCCTTTAACCCACAGCTATCATTTCTAGTGACGTTGGAACTGCCCGATGTGTCGAAGTTGACAAATGATCACATTTTACATAATCCAAAATGGCCACCAGTTCCAACTAAGATACCTAGTGATTGTCCAAAATTCGACGGAAAAGCCGGAGAGGACCCTCAAGCTCATGTGATGATGTATCACTTATGATGTTCGTCTAATTCGTGGCTCGATGACTCAATTCAGCTTCGCCTCTTTCAGAGGACTCTCACTGGTTCTGCTGCTAAATGGTATATTGAATTGACCCGCGCGTCATTTCAAGATTTTAATTCGTTGGCCATGGCATTCCTTACTCACTTTCAGTTACCCATTCGGTACAAGACAGGGACTCACCTCCTTACATCTCTTAAGCAGGATACAACTACGCATATCTCCGATCATATACATGAATGGAGAAGGCATCGTAGGTTGATCAAGTTTTGGATTCCTGATCAACTCCTCACCGACTGGTTCATGACTTCCTTTGTCCCTAAGATTGCACAGGACATTGCTATGGGATCCTATGTGACTAAAGAGCAAGCAGTCGTGTGCGCTCAGTACCTGGACTTAGTTTACTCTCAGTCTGGTACCTTGTATGAGTATTTGCCAGATGCCCCAAGGCCCGGTACATCCAAGGCTCCACCGAAGCCATCTTTCGATGGAGTCATTGGCTCTGTGAACCCAGCCTCTAAAAAATCTTCATCGAACCCTAGGAAGCAAAAGTCAAGTGCATCTAATGAAAACACTTCTCAGGGTGGTTAAAATTCTGGTAACACTTCTGAGGTCAACGCCGTCCAGTCCACCACGGCAGGCAAGGCCTCGAAAGGAAAGGAAAAGTGGAAAGGGAAAAATAAATCTGATCAACCTAAACAGGAATCCTCCAAACCTCCAGCCGAGGAAGGAGCTAAGCGCAAACCCAAGTATCCTTGCCTCATTTGTGAAGAGGATCACTACACTAAGGACTACCCCAGGCAGTCTGAAGTTAGTCGTTTGTTAAAGGGTGCTCCTGGGGTTCCTGCGGTTCTTAAAGAGCCCTTTCCCTCTCAGCAAACTCAAATGGTGGTTGATCTGTCTTCTTCTCCCTTTGGTTCCTAGGTCTTCATGGCTGGATCTATTCCCTTTCATGTAACGACTCGAGCAAAGGAGTATCCGTTGTCTACCGAGAAGGAGCCAGAGGTTCCCTCAAGTGCTCCTTCATCCAGCTCTGGTCCCCTCCATATCGAGAGTACAGAGATGACAATCTGACGCCCTCCTAAAGGGGTACTCAGAAGATCTTCTTATAATCCGAATGCTCGTGCTACCCAACACTATAGCATCGTAGAGGACTTAGCACAGGCTCCGTCGGCTATGTCCGCCTTAGAGGTTCTTCAGAGCTGCCCCCCCAGAGGAAGTCCCTGCTATCGGCCATCGGTGGCATCAACTCGGCAGACTCGGATCTGATTACCTTCGACCTCGAGAGCCATGTTCCTCGACTGCCTCATCAGATCACTTTTCTCATTCAAGTCGTCATCAATTCCAAAACGATCCATCGTACAGTTATTGATGAAGGCACATCAACCTGCATTATGTCTATTTCTTGTTGGAAAGCGATCGGGTCCCCGACTCTGAGCCAGTCTTCGACAACCTTGGAAGCTTTCGATGGGAGAGAATCCCATCCTTATGGTATTCTTCAACGATTACTAATCACCTTAGAAGGGAAGACCGTGGAAGTAGAAGTTTAGGTTGTTGATGCGAATCTCACATATAACCTCCTTCTTGGCTGGAGTTGGACATATGTCGTGAATGTCGTGGCTTCATCCCTCTTCCATGTCATTCGTTTCCCTCATCAGGGGAAAATTGTCACGGTTGACCAGCTTTCCTTCTTCGCTTCCTCTTCTGAGGGAAATGTACCGTTCGTTGAACATACCGTTCCTTTTGAGAGCGTGGGAGCCGGGCTTTTTAAAGACCCTACCCTCATGGGTGTCTTCTCCCTCCCACCCCTGAACCTTGCTTCGCTTGGTTTGGTCTCTGCTCGCTCTGATCCTTCATTGCACTTTGTTGCAACCCTCGGTCCCTCTGCCAAAGGGGGCACCGATCCTCTAGCTTGTACACCTCGCTCAGCCGGGGGGCATGGGCAGATCATCAGTGCCGCTGATCATTTTATACAATAGGCCAAGTGATGCCTACATTATCTAAGCCAGTTATGCATCAGTGCGATGAGGCGAAGCCCTGAAAAGGGCTTGACTTGAATCAAGTATCATGCGAGCTCTTTCTTTTTGTACATGCATATGCTTTTAAGAGTGTGTTGTGTGTGTGCGTGTTTATTTAGTTTTCATCTCAGTGTGTCGGCGTGATTGCCGCTTATTGTGTCTTTTGCTTCTTGAACAGATGTCTGGATCGCCTTACATTGGTTTCGCTGATGGTGCTTCCCGCAGTACTCGCAATCTATCATCTGCGACATGGGTGATCTACGATCCTCATGGTGAGTTAGTAGATATTCAAGGGGTGTGCTTGGGTTGTACAACAAACAATGTGGCTGAATATAGTGCTGTAATTGAATTATTAGCCGAGGCAATTAACCTTGGAATCCACTCATTGGTTGTAAACTTAGATTTGCAACTTGTAGTCCACCAGCTCAACGGACAATATTCCATCAGAGATCATTGCATTTTAAGGTTGTATTTACGTGTTAAGTTATTGGAAAGAGATTTTGATTACATTACTTATCATCACATTCCAAGAAGACTTAATGCAGTAACCGATACATTAGCTAACTATGTATTGGACAGACATTTGCATATATGTAAATCAACATAATACAGGAGCATAAGATACAATAAAAACACCATGTATATATATATATATATATATATAATATATATATATATATATATATTATATATATATATATCGTGTGGTGCACTGAGGCGCTCAAACAATAGAATGTACATGTCTAGATAGAGTCTGTGTTCTCTGTACATCTCAGACACATGTCTCTCAAAAAATATGCAGAAAATAAAGCCTAGGAGCCTAAGCACGGTGGTGCTCATGATAGCACATCACCGTTCGCACCAATCATCTCAACAGACGGTGGACGCGAGTCGGCACCCCTACTATGTGCCTCTGGTAAGCGAAAGGCACATCTGCCAATCTGGCATAACCGGGAATCCCTTGGGCAAGCCCCTCGAGATTCTGTATCAGCTCCTCCCCCATGACACCTCCTGCCTGAGGGTCGGCTGCGTGTTGGCCTCTTCACGCTGTAGGGGATAGCCCGGCTGGTCGCTCTGGGCCCACATTTGCATATACATATAATCATCATTAGAACATGAATGTATTAAAAAAGACAAAAAAAAATGAAAAACATTAAAATCAAGGAGTTCATACCTAACTCCTCCTCCCATTCCTCCCCCTCTGGTAGTGGAAGGTCTGGGTCTCCCATAAAACTGGTCCCTGCATACGGCCAATCCTAGATCACGATCAGCTGTCAACAGAGCCATATGAAGAACTCAGGATGCCATGAAATCTCCTGGCCTCCTCCCCCTCTGGGCATCAGTGCTGCCCAGCGAGCCATTCTAGGCTCTTGTGGCAATGGATCTACCACCACGGCTCTCTGAACTTGGAAGAGTGGTATTCGTTCCAGGAAGAACGATACCACAATCGAACCATATGCAAATTGTTTCGTCTCCACTCACTTGCAATTTGTGAGCTGCCTCTTAATGTTAGTAGTCACAGCTGCAGCCCAATTAAAGATGGCCGGACTGAGGCATTCAGTCGCTAGTATCAGGTGGTTCTTGCTAGCCTCATGGGGCGCTTGTACCCCAGCTGCGCGTGTGATGGTGAAGAGGATGGCTTTCAGAGTCAAATCCCGGATGGTGTTGATTAATACCTTAGCACTCCGCTGCCCGAATTGTGATTCCGGGCACACTCGAGCTTTCACTTCACCAACCTTCTCCCCAGAAGGTCTACTACCAGTCAGAATAGGAACCGCCCCTCTTCGTGACAGTCCCATGATGAAGTATACATCAGAGACCTCGAGCTCTAAGGTCTGATTCCGCAGACGAAACACTTGGTCGTCTACGTCCCAAGCATCAATGATAAACTGGAGCAACTCAGGTTGCAACCGCATGTATGATGTGAGGAAGAATTTCTTAAGGCCACAATCCCTCAGGGCATTCATGCACCCTTCATCCTCAATGGCTAAGGCATCCACAACGTCATGTTCTCGCTCTTTCCATTCTACCACCATTTTGACCTATTTCCTGCACCCACAAGGACAAATTTGCCTTTATTAGGACATTGGAAAAATTCTAATCCAGAGAAATTTCAATTTGAACGGGTAAAAACATGTAAAAAATTGGGTCACGCGGTTAGCGCGACTGTTCTTAAAACAGCCGCACTATAACCGCGCGACTGTTCTTAAAACAGTCGCGCTAATGGTGCGACTCCCTTGGGTATTTCACCCCATTAGCGCAGGTCCGTGCTGGATACCCGCGTCAATGGGGCGAAGCCCTAATTTTGAAATTTCCCCTTGCTGGGGCTCAATCAGGAACTAAATGAATAAAAAATGGTATAAAAATGGAGCTAAGGGAAGTGCCTCTTACCTAGAGCTAACGAGGTTGCGAATGGTTGCACGGATTGGTCGTAATCGCCGCCTAAAGTTTGTCTCCCAAATGGACTCTTTTCACTCTTCAAGAGGTAAATGGTAAAAGTAATTTTGTTTTTACATTTTCACCCTATTTATAAGCTTTTTAACTCATTTTTTCGTTTAAAAAGGTTATTTTTGAATATTTTAATGTATTCTTGGTCGAAAATGGGTTTTACGTTTACTTCTTGTGCAGCGACAGGACTTTTACGCAGCTTCAATGGTGAAACGAGTTGTATTTTATACTTTTTCGGACTCGGTAAATACACAAAAAAGTCACTATGGAGTCATCTTTTAGCTCTTTTCTGACTCGCTAAAAGTGAAAAGATTGTCGAGTTATCCCTCTTGACTCGTTAAATGTAAATAAGAGGCGGTCATTTTTAAACTCTTTTTCCGACCGTATAAGGAATGAAAAGATTGTCGTACCTTTGTCGTTTCAGGTTCGTTAATGGAAATGAAACGACGTGATGTCGGTCACTATTTTACTTTTTCGGATCAATGTCACTATTTACGAAAAGTACTCCTCGGTCGCAATGATCGGGTGGTTCTTACGAGCATCGTTTTATACTTTTTCGGGCTCGAGAGACACAACCTTACAAAAAAGGACACCCCAGGAGTCTTCTTTTCACTGTCTTTTCAAACTCTCTAAACATGAAAAGACATCGAGTTCTTCCTTTGTCAGACTCGTTAAAACTTAATGACATCGAGTTTCGTCAAAATGACGCTCCTCAAGCATATGCTATCCCCGTCAAGCTTGCCATCCAAAAATAATTGGGGTACTCGCCAGAAATGCTGGGGGAATAAAGGAATCATAATCGTCGTCATCGGCAGTATGTCGCTCTTGAACATGGCACTTTCTACATTCGTGTCTGGGTGGGGACATCTCATCTTACTTCACATTTGCCTCCGTGGGTTTGGGTTATCCTATCTTGACCATTCATCTGCTCATCATCTCGTCATCATGACCCCTGATCATTTGACCTCAAATACTGCCAAATTCGTCATTGTGCCGCCGATATGTTCAAGAGAAGTTTACCTCTGTAAGAATACTCATCCTCCCTCTGATATCTCACACAAAACATATTGTCCCTCTCTGTCTCGTGTCGATGATGTGGGAAACATTATGGCCCACCTTCGATCAAGATCACTTCCTGTCCACTTCAACTCATTATCCAGGAAGGTGACCTAGAGACTCCCTTCAGGTACCTTGGAGCCTGCATGCCTCAATGGCAGGTTCTTCATGTTCGA
>APFE031011419.1:18679-45015 GCA_000404065.3 Pinus taeda | reverse complement strand
AAGATATGGTCCATTTTAGGCAAAGGGTAGTGGTCTTTTAGAGAGACCTGGTTTAAATTTCTCAAGTCTACACATAGTATTATTTCTCTTGATTTTTTCCTTGTGGGAACTAAGTTAGATACCCATTCAGAGAATCTGATGGGTGCAATGGTACCTGCTTCAAACATTCTCTTTATTTATTTTTCAATGATGGGAAGAAGCATGGGGTTGATTCTTCTAAGCTTCTGTTTGAACGGTTTTTGATTTGGTTTTAGGGGAATGGTGTGTTGGATCACTGAGGTGTCATAGGACTTCAAGTCCTCATAACTCCAAGAAAATACGTCTTGGAATTCTTTGAACAAATCCACATATTTTGGTTTTTGATCAGGGGGCATATTTTTGGACAACTTAATCATTTTGGGTTGTTCTGCTGTTCCTATGTTGTGTTCTTCTATAGTAGCATTTAGAGGCTCCATTTTTGGCCTTTTGGGCACATCATTGTCATCGAACATGTCTTCTAATGGAGTAAGGCCAGTAGGTAGAAAAATACTCTTTAGATCTATAAACTCATCCTTTGCTGTGGCTGTTTCCTCTAAACACATTTGTTTCAGCTGTTCTATGTTTGCATTGTCAAAAACAGTTGGGTTAAGGATTTGTTTAGCTGTTGCAGTTGTTACGGCCTGCTGATTTTCTTCTATTAGCTGTTGGGAATCGTTGATGGCATCCATGTCAATGTTTGTGTTCGAAAATTTTCCCTCAAGAGTGAGGAAATTGTTAATTTGGGCATCATTTTGAAACACTTGCCAATCCTTGAAATTGTTGGGGACCGTGGGTCTATGTTTTATCTCAACAGTGAAATGGTGGTTTGGTTCAAAGGGAAGCTTGCATGTGCTAGTAAAAGTTGCTAGACTGTGAGCATGAATATTGTGGTCTCTTGAAACTTTAGCAAGCTTGGACTCATTAAAAGAATTGAGTATTTCTGTGGCAGCAGTCCTGTAAGCTCTCATTCTACTGTCATTCGTAACAAAGTTACCTTTCATTTGTTGTATAATTAAGTCGGAGTCACCTAGAATGGACACTTTAGTAGCTCCTAGAACTTTGAGCAATTTTAGGCCTAAGAGGAAAGCTTCATACTCTGCCATGTTGTTTGTACATCTGAACTTTAATCTATAGGCATGGCCTTCTGCATGATTGTCATGTGTATTGTAGATCCATACTCCTGCCCCTGCTCCTAATTGATTGACAGAACCATCAAACTCTAAATACCATGTGATTTCTTGCTTAAGGTTTGTATTAAGAGTTTCAATTATTTGAGGATTGGGCAGACTTATCATTTCTTTTTCGGGAGGTAATTTTTGTTTGCTAGTTTCCTTGACTGTTGTGTCAATTTCATGGACAATGGAAACTGATTCCTCATTGATGCATGTTTCTTGCTCCAAGGCTGAAGGCTTATCATCAGTTGGAGGATTAGTGTCATCATTAAATAAAATAAAAGAATCCATATCAGAATGGATTGAGTAAATTGGAAAGTTTTGGGGATTTTCCTCATTGCTTACCACATATTTCATCAGTGTTTTTCTATATAGTCTCTTTGGTTGCCCAAAGACAGATATCGTGGCATAAGAGAGGTCAAGTTGAAGGGATCCTTGCAGTTTTGCTCCCCATGATCTTGATAGGAGCATGCCATACTTCGTTGGAATGTCGGCAACTACTGTGTCCATTAGGATTGTCTTGTTGGGAAATTGGACTAGAGACACACAAAGGTCTTTGATTAAGCCTAAACACTTGACTTGACTTGAGTCAAAGGAGTATAAATCCTTATAGGGTCTTGTGACATCAAGGTTCAGTTTTTCCATTACAGCTTTGGGAATAAGGTTATGTGAAGCTCCTGAGTCAAACATGGCATTATGCAAGATCTTTTCATGTATGTGCAAACTGACATAAAAGGGTGGAACAATTCCATATGTTGATTTACCGTTAACTTTTGGACCAAACAGCAGCTCAGGGGTATCATCTAAAACATTTACATCGTCCCTGATCTCTGGTAGTTGAAGTGACCTTTGGATCTGTTGCCTATATATATCATGTTTAGCAAGTTCTGAGAGGGGAATGGATATCTTGAGTTTTCCGATTTCTGCTTCTAAGTTAAATGGTTTCTCCAATGGATTCTTAGTGTTGATAGTAGCAGATTTATCTTTCTCAGGCATATTCTCTATGTCTTCTTTCTGAATGTCAGTGTTATGATGAATGACAATTTGTGGTATTTCTCTTTTGGGAAGATTTTTTGGATTGCTGTTCAAATTTTCTTTTGAGAGAGAGGAAGGTAGAGGCTGACCAATAGGAGGCTGCATGTCTGTTCTGTCCTCTACAGTTACCTGATGCGGGTTTGGGACAACAATATCAGCTCGTTGAGTTATGGTGACCTTGTCTTTAATTTTGTTGGGCTACTTGCTATCCTTTGTTCTGTTGGGTGCAGGGATATCAATGGTCCTTGTTCTTAACTTATATCGTTTGTGCACTTCATACATAGCAGAATCATAACCTTGTTTGAAATCAAAGGACTCTCTCGACTTGGTCTGAAATTGTTTTACATCAGGGTAGTTTTGGTCTTCTTTAGTGAGAAAGATTTGTTGTTCATTATTCGACTCGATCAGGTTCATGTGAGTCTCATCTGTGGGCTCACCAGATGTGGATGCCTCCACATAATTTTCTTGGAAAGGAGGCCTAATTTCATGGTCGGGACTAGCCCTTCCAGCATTTATGGTCTGGCTTTTTTTGAAGTTCGGGTTCCTTATGGTGTTGGACTGTTGTCCTTCCCATGATGATTTTCTCTCAACGCTCTCTACTCTGTCTCCTAGCCTGTGCATGCCCCGATGATAGCATCTAGTTTTTGATCTAAGGCTAAGGGTTCTTCCTTCAAAGTGGTTCTTCTCTCGGTTCTGGCTCTATTTCTTTTGGCAATTAGGTTTGCCTCCACACTGACAGCAACATCTTGCATCTCTACAAGGATTTGAGGGGCTCTTTCCCTTAACTGATATGCCATCTTAGCATCAAAACCATCAGGGAATTTGTATAAAGCAAGATCAGGCGGAGGTCTCAAATTTTGAGGTATTGCATTGTAAACGTTATTAAACCTTGCACAGTAATCGAAGACAACCTCTTGAGGTCCTCTTTTGATAGTATCATACTCAGATAGTATGTGCAAGGGGTCTTTCTTTTTCTCCCATCTGTTAATAAATGTCTGGTATAAGGCTTCTGGATTTAAAATGGAATTGGGTGTAAGTGCCCTAAACCAAGTTCTGACATCGCCGGTTAAACTTTGGACAAAACTCTTCATTCTGACGCTATCATCATCAATCTCATAACTCTCAAAGTAATCCTGCATCTTCTTGGTATGTTGTAGGGCTGTACAGGAATTTGTACCATTGAAATAGGTAATTTTTGTTTGATAGTCCTGAGGCATAGCCCCAGGATTGGCAAGCAGCTGTAAGGGTGCATATCTATTAGCCATATTAACAGGCATAGGAGGAACAACAGGGATAAGGGGAACGACTGGAGTGACTGGGATACTAGGAGTGGTAATGGTAGTATTTGCAGCAAATGGAGGTGTAGACACAGACACATCGGTTGGGGAAGTGGATGATGAGCACGGGGAAGAAGGGTTTGAGCGAAAAAAAAACTTTGACAGGGGTTGTGAAACTACTAGGTAGAACTGTTTCGGGAATAGGAGTAGCAAAATCTTCTCGTTGTTCTTGCTTTCTGCGGATTTTAGGGATTATGTTAGGGTTTTCAAAGACAGCGGGGGGATTCAGATCTAGATTCGATCTGGTGTGGCACGAATGTTTCTTGGGAGCCAGCTTCTAACTTGTTTTTTGGGAAATTTTGTAAGAACACAGGTCAACCGAACCTTTTAAGGTCGGTTTCTTCCTCCATGGAGCTTTAGACAAGTTTTGTGAAATTATCTGAGGAAGTCCCCAATGGAGTTGCCATTATGTTATCACTCAGGTTGTCCCTAAGCTCCTGAAGGGATACGACCGAGGTAACCACAAAGCAATCTTTGGATTGCAGGTTCTAGCCCATCTGCAATCAGAGAGGGCTCTCTCTTAATGATTTAGCTTTGTTGAGGCTTATTTTAGGCTAGTTTTTGAGTTCAAGGGTTTTGATTTTTTGTTTGGATGGAAGATGGTTGTGAGGTAGATAATTCCAAGTAGAGAGGCAAGGGAAATTGTGATAAGTTTCAAACCATTGGCATGGAGTCATGGATTAAGGCTTGCTGCTACGTTTTCTTGGTCACAAGAGCATTATGGAGTGGGATAGCTACACATGAGACAATTACCAGCTTGCTGAAGAGAAGGAATGATAATCAGTGATGAAGGGAAATCAAGAATCTTTCACCAACTGATAGGGAGTGTTAGTGTCAGTCTTTCCAGCCTTCCTCCAGTGATCAAATATGCTCTTACAAAGTGGTCCCAGAGTGTCCAGGTCAAATTTTGTCATTTCAAAGAGTCTTCAAGCAAAATTTGGTCACTAGGCATTAGGTCTAGGGTGTGCTTTCACTCCTTCTAAAGTTGTCCAAATGTCGGTCCATGTTATCATTTGGCTGAGTCTATCATCATTCATAGGGTTTTCATTATCATGTCAGTGTCTAATGAGTCATTTTACACCTTGTTCATGCTTCAGTTGCGCCCAGGCAAAGTCATTTTCCTCTCTTAGGGTTTTGGAGGTAATTTCTCTTGGATGGTCAAATCATTAGAAAAACTTATATCCAGATGTTCATACACCTTCCCATATATTTCATGTACCTTATCAAACACTTCCCATCACTGAAATCCCCCAAATTCCTCATTTTTGCACAAACCCTAGTTTCTTGCCACAACTTGGCAATTTTCTAGGCTAGGCCTGTGTTTTGCCCGTTTGGACCCCTTCCCCTCACTTGATATCCATGATTCCACTTTCCCCTACTTGCTAACATACCTCCCTACTTCCAAAAATTTCCCCAAGAATTTAGAAGCCTCTTATCCGCTTCATTTCACTTCATTTCGACAAACTCCATTGTTCCACACATCAGGGTAGGTTTTACTAAAATGATGTTTCTGAGCAATCAAAGATGACTTTTGGAAAAAAGAGAGAGTTTTTTGTCCAAAACATCCCAAGGAAGAAAAACCTCCTTCACTTTTTACACAGGTGTCATGGTTTTAGATAAATGTCAAAAATATCGTTGCCTCAGGAGAATCGAATGCACCTCTGAAGTGACCTTGGGAAAATCAAATTTTCTCCTAGCTTGGTTGGCCAAATGACTTTCGTGATGAGTCAAATGCTAACTAGACACAACTAGATTTCGAATGAGCTATCATGAGCTCAATTTTGAGTTGAATAAGACATTCAAAAGTTGACTGCAACAGCACTTTGCCTTGAGGCAGCCTCATTTGGCACATTTTGACCAGTATTGGAAAATTTGATTTTCGACATGGAAAATGAACTTCAAATTGCAACAGTACACTTGGGTTGGAAAGTAGACTTAGATACCTTTCCAACGAGCTATCCTGTGCCCAATTTGGACACCGAGAAGGCCTCCAAAAAGCATCTGGAAGTCGCCCTACGCGTAGGGCTCAAGAGCGCTACACGTTGGGGGTTCAAGCTCAACGCGTAGCGCGCCGGGCGCTACCCTTTCATTGGGGAGGTCCATTTCAGGAAAAGTTTGCATTTTTGGATTTTTCATCACAGAATATAGTTTCTCAGTCATGGCCAAGAAATTTCATGGATATTTGAGCCCCCAAAAGGTCAAAAAACAAGCAAAAAATGACCTTCTGCCACTTTTTGGACACATAGGAAGCAGTCTTGGTAGATTGCAATTTTGAAGGGGCACATGGCCACCAAATTGAAAAATTCCACTTGGGATGGAAAGAAGACATCTCGACCTTTCCATAAAGCCCACTTTCGCCTCATTTGAATGTCAGGAAGTACCTCAACATTGGCCTGAAAGGCGCGCTACGCGTAGAGAAATGGCGCACTACTGGTTGGGGAAATTGGCCAGTTTTGCACTTTCAGCTCAGGACAACGCAGCTTTTGACCAGTTTTGAATTTTCATGGGATTTTTCACCCTCTTTGATGTAACTAATGTAATTTCATGATTGACATGTCTCTTTTTACCTATTCTAGAAGATTCATTCATAAGATGGCAAAAAATTAATGAATGAATTGGTTTCCAAGTTTATAGAGGCAAGTTGTTTTGATTGCCTAGTTTGTAGTGCTCAATTTAGAATTGGTTGAAACAGCTCCTAGAAGGAGGAGCTCGACCCCTAGAGGTTAGGGAATGGTTTAGCTTGGTCTATATATGTAATTTTTCATTCAGTAGCAGAGGTTGGACTCTTGGGATAGTTTTGAGACTATATTGCACATATTTTATCAGCATTTTTCGCAAAGGAAGACCAGGGTTTTGCAGCACTACTTGGGATCCATGTGGCTTTATGTCTTGATGGTGTGTTTCTTTCAGTTCTTGTAAGTTATGTATGTGCATCATTATCTTTATTGAATCTTCTCTTATTAAGCAAATGAAGTGTTAAGGTAGAATCCATGAAATTGTTATGCTCTGCCTTTAAATTTGTTTAGTATTCTATGTTTTCTTCAGTTTAAGGAGAAATCCTTGAGACCCCTTGTTCTCCTTATCTTCTCACCGGTCTGATCTATCCATCTCACCTGCTTTAAGGCATCAAAACAATTTCCTATATTGCCCCAAGTGGACCTCTGCAAAAACTGTGCCTCATCCCCGCACCCAAAATTGCCTTTCCCTTGATTTCAACAAAATCATAAAAAATCAATTGTAAACTCTTTGTACTTAATACCTAGCCTACAATCAGTCATCAATTCAGTCATCTCTAGCCTTTTCGATTACCTTTTGCCAAGTTTGACCTGGAGAGAGCCCTCTCCTTGTCCTCGTAGGGCTAGCTACGAGGCTGAGCGTGGTTTGATGTGGCCTTGAGTCTTGCCTTATTTCAGCCTAAGGCATATTTGAGCGCTAACATAGTGGCGACCATACTGGGGAAGAACTGGTTTGCTTGTTAGTGTTATTTGATTTATAGCTACAGACAGAGTCTGAAGTCACGCCAGGTAGCCTTCGAACTACACATTGCTCTACGAGTGCATAGTAGATAAACGCTGCTTCAGTCGATCTTCGGTGTAGCTTGTAATTGTAACACTTAACTTATAAATTCCCCCAGTACGTGTATCAAGTCCAGACCTGATTGTTGATGGTGAACAACGGTCAGACATCATAAGGCTGAAATCATTCATTTGGCGATTCCATTCACTGAACAATCCAGAAATCGATGCGTCATGGTGACTTCACTGCAGGGAGATTAGTAGCTGTGAGATTTTCAAGATGGACCGAATCATGAGAAGATATGCTCCCATGAGCCGATATCACATTCCAAGTTTTCCGAATAAGATGCCCAAGGTAGATTGGTCAAGGAATCTGCCTACGTTTAACAATGATGGTAAGAAAGATGCTGCTTTACATCTGGTTAGATTTCATATGCATATTCGCAAGTTGAAAGTGGATTTTCCTGAAGATATTCCTCGCCACTCTCGAAGGTGAAGCCCAATCTTGGTATGAAAATTTTCCGTTGGCCTATATTTATTGTTTAAAAGATTTTCATGCCCTATTCATTGAAAGATATCAAGCGTCTTATCCATCATTAAATTTAGTTCATGACTGTTGTAAACATGCTTCTACTTTTATTGAAAGCCTTGAGAAATATTACGAAGATGATAATTTCATGGATGATGAGATCATGGAGGCCCTGTACGAAAATCCATTTCAGCATACTTGTCAAGATGATCAGGACATTTTGCAGCAGAATCAAGATCAGCAGGCTGACGATGGTCATATGGTGGAAGATGATGAAAGAGAAGAGCTTGTTTTAGATCTTTCCATAGAAGAAGACAGCATGCATGAAAATCAAGTTTCAATTTCAGAATGTGATAAAGTCAAGTCAGCCATTTCAAATCTAGATTCAGATCGTGATGATGAAGACAACCTTGTTCTGAATCCCATGAAGGAGAGCTCTATTGTTGAGACCATCTGGAATGAAGAAGACAAAGTGATTGACCAAAGCCTTCGTGAGGAGGTAATCTGGTCATTTCATGGACAACAAGATGGGATCTTTGTTCAGGTAAGTCAGAAATCTTCTTTTGATAACTTAGTGGTAAATGATAATTTGATTGCCATGTCATATGAAGACAATCACTGTTTGAGCAAAAGAAAACAAAAGGTATTGTCTCCTTTGTTTGAAGATGAGATATATCTACTTCTGAAAGGTCTTGTTTCAGCCGAAGCTACAGCAGATTTGCAGTGCACACATGGTCAAGAAAGTGTTGGTGAAATCTCTTCCTCTTTTGAGAATGATGACAGTCTTGTAATCAATTTTATAGATCAACAAACAGATAATATTTTCTTTCACAAAGATGATAAGGCTGTCATGTTTGATAATCTCGAAGATTGTTTTTTGTTTAAGAATGACCTACAACACATTCACACCACAAAAGATCAAAACATTCAGGGTTTCCATTCAGATTCCTCTTCATATGTTTCATGTGCTGAAATGCTTTTCCAAGAGGAGATCTGCTCCTCTACCTGTTCAGAGTTTTTTGAAGCCCATGAGCATACTTTTACCAAAACACATGATGAAGGCAGATCAGAATTTGAAACAAAGGACACCTTGATCTTTCAGCAGGAGGTGGTAATGGAAAATCTTCATGTTTTTTACGATCCTCTAGCAAGTTTGTTGCAACCAGCAGTGAAAGTGTTTATTACAGTGTTTTGTTGCAGCCATGGTCAACTATGTTTTTGGATGCCCAGTGATAGGTTTGTACTGTTGACCAGAAGATCTGATAAGAAGAATCAGTCAAGAAGCCATCTTCTTGATTGGTTGCATTGGCATTTTCATATAGTTTGATGGTATATTGTCTTGTAAGAAACACAGGTGGTTGTCATCATGATTTCAAATCTTGATGGACTGCTACCCTTCAATAAGCTTTGTAAGTTCTTGTTTTAGTTAAGTCAGTCATGAGTCATTTGTGAGTAAATTTTCAGTCATGTAGGTTTTATAATTGATTCGGTTTGAATCAAGTTTCAGTCAATAAATGAGTCAAAGTCTTGTATTGTTTGTCAAATAATGACTCCATCGCAAAATGGATGAAGGCACTGTCTAGCTCTTACAGAGATATGCGATTCTTGGCACGTCCAAGGAGCTACCATCCCCATTGGAGCCAATGTTAGTGTCAGTCTTTCCAGCCTTCCTCCAGTGATCAAATATGCTCTTACAAAGTGGTCTCAGAGTGTCCAGGTCAAATTTTTTCATTTCAAAGAGTCTTCAAGCAAAATTTGGTCACTAGGCATTAGGTCTAGGGTGTGCTTTCACTCCTTCTAAAGTTGTCCAAATTTTGGTCCATGTCATCATTCGGCTGATTCTATCATCATTCATAGGGTTTTCATTATCATTTCAGTGTCTAATGAGTCATTTTACACCTTGTTCATGCTTCAGTTGCGCCCAGGCAAAGTCATTTTCCTCTCTTAGGGTTTTGGAGGTAATTTCTCTTGGATGGTCAAATCATTAGCAAAACTTATATCCAGATGTTCATACACCTTCCCCTATCTTTCATGTACCTTATCAAACACTTCCCATCACTGAGATCCCCCAAATTCCTCATTTTTGCACAAACCCTAGTTTCTTGCCACAACTTGGCAATTTTCTAGGCTAGGCCTGTGTTTTGCCCGTTTGGACCCCTTCCCCTCACTTGATCTCCACGATTCCACTTTCCCCCGCTTCCTAACATCCCTCCCTACTTCCAAAAATTTCCCCAAGAATTTATAAGCCTCTTATCCCCTTCATTTCGCTTCATTTCGACAAAATCCATTGTTCCACACATCGGGGTAGGTTTTACTCAAATGATGTTTCTGAGCAATCAAAGATGAATTTTGGAAAACTGAGAGAGGTTTTTTTCCACAACATGCCAAGGAAGAAAACATTCCTTCACTTTTTACACAGGTGTCATGGTTTTATAGAAATGTCAAAAATATCGTTGCCTCAGGAGAATCGAATGCACCTCTGAAGTGACCTTGGGAAAATCAAATTTTCTTCTAGCTTGGTTGGCCAGATGATTTTCTTGATGAGTCAAATGATAACTAAACACAAAGATATTTCCAATGAGATATCAGGAGCTCAATTTTGAGTTGACGAAGGCATTCAAAAGTTGACTGAAACAGCACGCTGCCTTGAGGCAGCCTCATTTGGCACATTTTGACCAGTCTTGGGAGATTTGATTTTTGACAAGGAAAATGAACTCCAAATTAAAAAATTCCACTTGGGTTAGAAAGTAGACTCAGAGAAATTTCCAAAGAGCTATCCTTCACCCAATTTGGACACCAGGAAGGCCTCGAAAAAGCATCTGAAAGGCGTGTTATGCGTAGGGTTCAGGTGCGCTACGCGTTGGGGTTCTGGCTCAACGCGTAGTGCGCTGGGCGCTACCCTTTCATTGGGGAGGTCCATTTCAGGAAAAGTTTGCATTTTTGGATTTTTCATGACAAAATATAGTTGCTCAGTCATGGCCAAGAAATTTCATGGATATTTGAGCCCCCAAAAGGTCAAAAAACAAGCAAAACATGACCTTCTGCCACTTTTTGGACACACAGGAAGTAGTCTTGGGAGATTTCAATTTTGGAGAAGCAAAGGGCCACCATATTGAAATATTCCACTTGGACTGGAAAGTAGACATCCAGGCCTTTCCATAAAGCCCACTTGTGCCTCATTTGGATGCTAGGAAGTATCTCAAAATTGGCCTGAAAGGCACACTATGCGTAGAGAAATGGCGCGCTACGCGTTGGGGAAATTGGCCAGTTTTGCACTTTCAGCTCAGGACAACACAACTTTTGACCAGTCTTGACTTTTCATGGGATTTTTCACCCTCTTTGATGTAACTAATGTAATTTCATGATTGACATGGCTCTTTTTACCTATCCTAGAAGATTCATTCATAAAATGGCAAAAAATTAATGAATGAATTTGTTTCCAAGTTTATAGAGGCAAGTTGTTTTGATTGCCTAGTTTGTAGTGCTCAGTTTAGAATTGGTTGAAACAGCTCCTAGAAGGAGGAGCTCGACCCCTAGAGGTTATGGAATGGTTTATCTTGGTCTATATATGTAATTTTTCATTCAGTAGCAGAGGTTGGACTCTTGGGATAGTTTTGAGACTATATTGTACATATTTTATCAACATTTTGGCAAAGGAAGACCAGGGTTTTGCAGCACTACTTGGGATCCATGTGGCTTTATGTCTTGATGGTGTGTTTCTTTTAGTTCTTGTAAGTTATGTATGTGCATCATTATCTTTATTGAATCTTCTCTTATTAAGCAAATGAAATGTTAAGGTAGAATCCATGAAATTGCTATGCTCTGCCTTTAAATTTGTTTAATATTCTATGTTTTCTTCAGTTTAAGGAGAATCCTTGAGACTCCTTGCTCTCCTTAGCCTCTCACCGGTCTGATCTATCCATCTCACCTGCTTTAAGGCATCAAATCGCTTATCTTGCCCCAAGTAGACCTCTGCAAAAACTGTGCCTCATCCCCGCACCCAAATTTGCCTTTCCCTTGAATTCAACAAAATCATTAAAAATCAATTCTAAACTCTTTGTACTTTATACCTAGCCTAAAATCAGTCATCAATTCAGTCATCTCGAGCCTTTTTTATTATCTTTTTGCCGAGTTTGACCCGAAGAGAGCCCTCTCCTATCCTCGTAGGGCTAGCTACGAGGCTGAGCGTGGTTTGATGTGACCTTGAGTCTTACCTTATTTCAGCCTAAGGTAGATTTGAGAGCTAACATAGTGGCGACCATACTGGGGAGAAATCTCAAATGGTTTGCTTGTTGATTAATTTGTTTCACAAGTCTTAGACGAAGTCTGAAGTCATGCCAGGTAGCTTTCGAAACGCTCTTGCTATGCATAAGCGGAAGTAGATAAATGTTGCTTCAGTCGATCTCTGGTTAGCTTGTGAAACCTTGATTTGCAAATCACCCCAGTACTTTTGTTCGTTCTAGACCCTTGGATGATTGAGTCTAGCAAACGATTGGCTGAATTATTTTAGTTCCTTTGATCTTCTGATAAACACACTGGCTTCAAAAAGACATACAAGACCTAATCCAGATCTGAATCCACCTCCTATTTACGAAAATCCAAATTTGATTCGAAAAATCCTCCGTCAAGAAAGCTCGGCGACTCCCTTGGTTAAATCTCATTCATGTCCCGCAATTTTTGAATACCTTGAAGAACTTCCTTTCGATGCAAGGTTTGAAATGTCATTATTTAAAACCAAGTTTGAAAACTCTCTTGATTCTATTGTTCCAAATCCTGACTTTGCTGCAGCTCTAGAATTTGAAAGGCACAATAAATTAATTGATAATTTTATCTTGAGGCACCTTCAAACAAACATTCAAGCTGCTAATCTTGCTGAGTTCTTAGAAGTTGTATCAACAAACATTGGATCCACCATCACGGCATCTACTTCTAGAATTCCTACAGAACCACCTTTCATTCCCACCATTCCTGTGCAACCTATAATTACATATTACGAATCTACAGCTAATTCCCCTCCTTCATCCCACATCGATTCTCCTCCACATACACCTTCGCATACTCCTCATACAATAACGACACCCACTCCGCCAACAACACCTAGAGTAAATCCACCTAGAGCAATGGCTTCTCCTTTTGCACCTCTTGCTTTACCTCAGAAATTGCATGATATGCCCATGGACTATCAGAGTAAGATTCCTTTATTTGATGGCACTCCTCAAAGTGTGTCAGCTCAGCAGCACATAGACAAATGACAATTTTTTATGATTTATATGAGATTGATGAAGAGGATGTAACTATGTGATTGTTTGTACAAACATTCGGAGGAGAAGTAAGAAAATGGTTCAGAGGCATGGGAGCCAGAAGTATACCTACGTTGGCTGAACTTTAGAAACAGTTTCTAGATCATTGGGAACTCAAGAAGGATCCGCTTCAAATCAATGTCGAGTACAATAATATCAAATGCAATCATGGTGAGTCTGTCCAAGACTACATTATCAGGTTCAATACAGTTTATAATGCTATTTCGGATGATTTAAGACCATCTAGAAAATTAGCTCTTCTCAAATTCCCAGATGGCTTTGATCCGAAGATGGCTTATTCATTACGGGATAGAGATCCGCCTACTTTAGAAGATATGCAAAATATTGTTGTTAATGTTGAGGAAAATCTGAATGACAAGAGAGCACGGTTGAAGGCAGAGAAAAGAGTGACTATAAAGGAAGAATCTACATCAAAACCACCTTGGCTTTGTGAGATGTTCAAAAGACTAAGCCTTGACAAATCAGAATCGCAGATTCGTAATCCAAATTACCGTGGCCAACAACAACCGCAGTACAGAATTAAGCAGCGTGAACCAAGATTACAAGAGCCGGCAGCCCAGCAACCAATCAAGACTCCTCTTTTGCAGAATTTTGTGAGTCGAGATTTAGATGAAGATGCTGATGTAGTAGGGGACCAAAACCACTTCTTTACTCCTGATGATATGCCCATTTACATCACCGAAGAAGAAGAGTATGGAGAAAGTTCAGGCACCCAGCAAGATGAAGATTTTATCTTAGCTAATGATGCAGATTTAGATGATTACCAAAGAGGATATTTGAATGCCTTGTCCACTCAATAGAAGAAGTATTCATTGAGAAACCAAGATGTGCCTATCAATCCAATTCAGAAAAAGAAAGGAAGCTACAGCACCAAATACGGATTCACCAATACTTCCAAAGAAAGGAAAAGAGACAATTGATCCCACAACTAGCAAGATATCAGCAGCAGAAAAGACGAATCAGACAACTATAATCAAAGATAGGAGAGAGGTTCCGGTCAAAGAAGTTGAAAAAGTTTCAACATTTAGTTTGGAAAATGAAATTTCCAAATTAAAAATATCTATTCCTTTGACTAAAATCATGAAAAATAATAGCTACCGAGGTCAAGTCTCTAAAATTCTGAATTTTGATCCCCTGTTGGACACGGTGAATGTTGAAGATGATCAGCCAGAATTGATTTTTGGACCAGCATTGGATGGTCAGTCCCCTGAAAGTGATGTTCCTCCCTTTTATATCAGTTTGAGATTGCATGAATATGTTTTGCATAATGCCATGTTCGATTCAGGTGCTTCACACAATTTGATGCCAAAGGCGATCATGGAGAACCTGGGGTTAGACATTGCCAGAAAATATCATGATTTGTATTCATTTGATTCCAGCCGTGTGAGATGTATCGGGCTCATCAAAGATTTGGTTGTTAGCTTAGACCAAATCCTAGCAAAGAATGTCTTGATGGATGTGGTGGTGGCAGACATTCCTCCACGTTTTGGTATGCTACTTTCGAGATCCTGGGGAGCTAAGTTGAAGGGTACTCTACAATTAGACTTTTCTTATGCCACAATTCCAGTCTTTGGTCAAATCAGAAAGCTATATCAAGAGCAAAAGATGAAATACATGATAACTAGCAAAGAGAAGCCAATCAATCATCCTGTAAATTATGTACATACAGATTTGGAGTCGTTTGTTTTATTTGTTGATTGTTTTAATGATCTAGATAGTCAGTTAGTTCAGGCGGAAGATATACCAGAGATCACTGAAAATTTCAGAGAAGTTCTACAAAAGGAAAGAGGAGAAAAGCAAGCTACCATAGAGCAAACAGCTGAAGATAAGGGGCAGCAAACAGAAAAATCAGAGGCAATACAATTTCAGCACTTGGAGGAGGATGAAGATGGTCTTTGGACCATGGATTTTGATGGCGCAGTAGGTAGTGATGGTGCTGGTATTGGTGTGTGGATTCGAAGTCCTTTTTCTGCTCGAGATAAAGTTCCAAGCAAGGTGAGAGTATGTTCCTATAAACTAGCATTTGATTGTTCAAATAATGAGGCGGAATATGAGGCTCTCATTGCTGGCCTAAAAATTCTTAGAAAGCTGAAAGTGAAGAAGATTTTGGTCTATGGTGATTCCAAGTTGGTGATAAAGCAAGTTAAGGGTGAGTTTCAGGCCAAACATCCTCGCATGAGGGCATATCGAAATGCAGTCTTAGATATTTTGAAGTTGTTTTCTGATCATACATTGACATGTGTGCCTCGCATACAAAATGGTGTTGTTGATGGACTTGCTAAGGAAGCAAGCAATTTAAAAATTCCAATGAATTCTAGCAACAAATTTGAGATTCATGTGAAGCATCGTCCCACCGTTCCAGACAATCAGCGATGTTGACAAGTTTTTCAAGATGATGAAGAGATCAATGAGTTTCTACAAAATAAGGGTAAGTTCAAGGATTCCTCAATAGATATTGAAAATGATGATGGTGTTGACAATATACAAGTAAATCAAATGGACATGCTGCAACTTAAGGAAAACATTATTCCTAAGGGATTGATTCCTTTAGAGGAGCTGTTTGACCAAGATGATGTGGCCCGCAAACCGACATTGAGACCGACTGAAAAGGGTATTGAAGAGGTAAACATTGGGACAGCTGAGAATCCCAAGATGGTTAAGCTATCAAGGTCATTGTCGCCAAAGGTAAAAGTTGAATATATGAAATTGTTGTCTTTGTTTTCTGATGTTTTTGCATGGGATTACTTAGATCTTAAAACATATGACACAAATATCATTCAACATACTATTCCTATTAAGCCAAATCAGAATCCTTTTCGTCAAAAGTTGAGGAGAATCAATCCGAAACTGCTGCCATCAATTGAGAAAGAGGTAAATAGATTGTATAAGTCAGGAATCATTGTGCCTATCCGATTTTCAGATTGGATATCAAACTTGGTGCCCGTAAGGAAGAAGACAGGTGAGATCTGTTTATGCATTGACTTCAGAAATTTGAATAAGGTGTCTTTAAAAGACAATTATCCACTGCCCAAAATGGATCATATATTGCAGCAAGTAGTTGGAGCATCAAGGATGTCACGACTCGACGGTTATTCAGGATACAATCAGATTTTAGTGCATGAAGATGACCGTGACAAGACAGCGTTCACCACTCCATGGGGAACATTTCATTATGCAAAGATGCCTTTTGGTTTGAAAAATGCAGGAGCCACCTTTCAGCGTGCAATGGATGTAGCTTTCTCCAATGAGAAAGATGTATTTTTAGTTGTTTATCTTGATGACTTAACCGTGTTTTCAAATTCTGATGAGGAACATTTGTATCATTTGAAAATTGTTTTCCAAAAGTGCAGAAAATATGGCATATCGCTGAATCCGAAAAAGAGTCTTTTTGCCATGGATGAGGGCAAACTTCTTGGCCACATCATATCTAAAGAGGGCATCCGTGTTGATCCAGCACGTGTTGAAGCCATTCAGCAAATTGAACAACCCCAGAACAAGAAATAAATTCAGTCCTTCAATGGTAAACTAAATTTTCTGCATCGCTTCATTCCAAATCTAGCAGAGCATCTTAGAGAGATCACAAGCATGCTCAAGAAGGACAGTTAGGTAAAGTGGACCGAAGAGGCGGTGCAATCATTTAATTTAGTGAAGTTAGCTCTTTCTTCAGCTCCTATTTTGATCAGCCCCGACTACAGTCAGGATTTTATTTTGTTCTCATTTGCTTCTGAGCACACTTTGGCAGTTGTACTAATGCAGAAGAGAGAGGTGTTGAAAAGCCCATTGATTTTTTCAGTCGGATTATTAGAGATGGAGCATTGAAATATAACATCATTGAGAAGCAAGCACTTGCGCTTGTTAAGGCCTTGAAAGATTTCCGTGTGTATATATTGCATTCACATATTCTAGCTTATGTTCCTAACGCAGCAGTTAAAGATATTTTAGTACAGGCAGATCCAGAAGGCAGACGGGGTAAGTGGATTGCTGCATTGTTAGAGTATGATGTAGAGATTAAACCCACCAAGCTGATCAAAGGTCAAGGACTCACCAAGCTTATGGCTAAAACAAATCTGCAAGTTCTAGACATAAATTTGATTGCTGCCATGTTCGATGAAGATGAGGAGAACCCATCCGTTCAGGTATCTGAAATGTTTCTTTCCTCTCCTTGGTACGCTGACATTTTATATGTACTTCAACATTTTCCTTCACCTCCTGGAATGCCGAGAAATAGAAGTAGAACATTGAAATTGAAGGCTGCAAAATTTTGCATACTAGATTCAACATTGTTTTGGAAAGATCTTGGTGGAATGCTATTAAATTGTTTGGTCGAGGAGGAAGCCAAAAGAGTCATGGAAGATTTTCATAGAGGGGACTGTGGGGGTCATCTATTTTGGAAGACTATAGCAAACAAGATTCTAAGGGAAGGATATTATTGGCCTTCATTATTTTCAGATGTATATAAGGCTATCAAGAATTGTCACGAATGCCAAATTTTTCAAGGAAAGCAGAAGCTCCAGCCTTTGCCTCTCAAACCAATTGAAGTCAGCGCACCTTTTCAGCAGTGGGGATTGGATTTCATTGGTGAAATTCATCCGGCATCATCAGGACAGCATCGATGGATATTGACAGCCACGGACTACTTCAAAAAATGGATTGAAGCAATTCCTACTCGACAAGCTACGGATGCGGTAATTGTTTCTTTTCTTGAGACCAATATTTTGTCACGTTTTGGATGTCCAAGTAAGTTAATCACAAATAATGCAGCAGTGTTTAAGTCAAAAAGGATGATTGATTTTTTCTATAAGTACAATATTAGCTTGGGACATTCAACCGCATACCACCCTCAAGGGAATGGATTGGCGGAGTCATCTAATAAATCTTTGGTAAATATCATTAAGAAATTGTTGGAAATCAGCAAAAAGGGTTGGCACAAGAAGTTGATAAATGCACTATGGGATGATAGGGTGAGTCAGAAAAATTCTATTGGCATGTCTCCTTTCGCATTGGTGTACGGAACAGACACAGTTTTTCCCACTTCGCTTGCTGTCCCGGTAGTCAAATTGCTTCAAGAAGCGGGTAGTGAGGAAGATCCTATGCAAAGAAGGATTAATCAGATGATTCATTTGCAGCAGACACGGGAGGAAGTATTTCAAAACACTTGCAAGTTGTAGGAGCGCATCAAAAAGATTTATGACCGAAAAGCAAAGGTGGATACATTTCAGCTAGATGAGGTTGTTTTGAGATGGGATGCTCGTCATGAAGACAAGGGAAAGCATGGCAAATTTGAAAATTTATGGAAGGGTCCTTACAAGATTGCAGCATATCGCGGCCAAAACGCTTTCCTTCTCAACGAGATGAATGGAGATGAATATCTTGGAGGGCCGATCAATGGTCGGCTGTTAAAGAGATACTACTTTTGAATATTTTCTGCTCATTTCATTATCATTGTACATATCATATTACTTTTGTTCTATTGCACATGTACACTAACTTATCATCTTCAGTTTGGGGCCCGAGGTGAAGGCTATAATTCTGAAAATGAAATTTAGTTAGTCTAAGTTTGTCAAGTCAGTTGTCTAAATCTTTAGCGTCGAGTTTAGTTTGGTCAAAGCAGTTTTTGCTTTTTTCAGTCAAATTCTCAAGATTTTGTGTCGGAATAATGACTATATCGCCCAATGGATGAAGGCATTGTCTAGCTCTTACAGAGATCTGCGGTTCTTGGCATCTCCAAGGAGCTACCATCCCCATTGGAGCCAATGTTAGAGTCAGTCTAGTTATCCCTCCATCAGAGATCAAAGCTCTTTTTTGCATTTCATGTTTTATGTGTCCCACCAGTTTTCATCAGTTGCATTTCGTTAAGCATGCCATAACTCTGATGGAGTAGTCTGTGTCATTCATTCCCCTCGTGCATATCACTGCTGGTTCAGGTTATGTCATAAAGCTTCACAAGTCTTTTTTAGTCATATTTTAAATTTTTAGGTCTAGGTCTAGGGTTTGAGTTAATTTAGTCTTGAAAAGTCTTACAAGACCAGCAGGCCAGAGGGATGTCTTAGATAGATCATCACTTCAATAATTCTCACCATTGTATAGCTGAATAAGGACGTCTCTTCAAAACTCTGTTTTGAAGACAAGTCGCCACCTCATTTTTGTAAAAATTGTAAAAATTTTCAGTTCTTCAATTGTTCAAGTGCGGCCCTGGTCTCCTTTACTGAAGCATATCAGAGCTATCCCTACAAAAAATTATCAGATAAAATCATCATTTCAACCTATTTTATGAAGGAAACCAAAAAGGTCAAAGCCTATTAATTTTGAAAAAGTGTCAACAACCAAACATAAGAAAAATGGGTTTTCATTGAGCAAAAAATAAAATGGATGCTATATCAAGTCATTTCTCCTCATTTGCAACCTATTCCACATTTTGAGAGCTAAGAGCATCATTCAAGGGCGATTTTGCAAGTTTGTGGCAAGTTTGTGAGTATTTGGGTCAGCTCCAGGGCGCGCGGCGCATCAGGCGAACTTTTACAGTGTAAATTAACACAGGCGCGGTGCAGTCAGAATGCGCGGCGCATTGGGTAAAGCGCGCGGCGCATAGGGTTTATGCCTGCAATTCACCAATAAATCACTCAAATCACCTCTCCTCACGCCTAAATTTAAAGGTAAGCTTGCAACCATGACTTGATTTTGTTTTTTGATGGTATATTTGAAGAAGTTAGCATATATTTGTCATGAAAACCAAGTGTACAAAACCCTCCATGTTCATCAAATTGCTATAAGGATTCAAGTGCAAAGTTTGTTGTAGGGTTTTCAAAAAGCATTGTTGCCAAGGTTTTCTTTTTCCCTTGTTTCCCATTGCCTATATTCCACAACTATTTTTCCCAATTATTCCTCATCAAACTCTACATCTTCCTCTCTCAAAACCCTAAACTCTCCCTTCTCCTATAACCATATGATCCCTACCTTATTTCAAAACCCTAAAAAATTTCTATGCCCCTTTCCCTTCCCTAATTTCCTCATTTTATTTCCATTGTTCCCATTTCCCTAATGCTTCCCTTTTCCTAACAATTCCCGTCATTTATGTCCCCTCGGTTACAGCATTTTGATAAAGAGACAAAAAGTCAACAGTCAACTTTTGGCACACAATTTTATATCAGCAAATATATATATTCCAGCCACCTTGTTGTTAAAGAACATGTCAGAAACCGAGTCAATATATGAGCAGGATTATGATAGTGACCCTACACCGGAGGTCACTGTGCCTAATGTGCCAGAGAGGTATCACAAAGGTGGAAAGAGTGGACAGCATGTTAGGGAGGAGCCTACCTCTTTGGCTCAATTGCAAGCTTGCCCGCTTGCAATGGATTGTTTTCGGCGCCAAACATGTTACCAATATTGTGAGATGATCTCACAAACTCAGCATCATCAGGAACTGGTTCGTCTATTTGTCCTTAACTTACAGGATGGTCATGTGAACCTTGTCGGAGTGGATTTCACTTTGTCACCTAACACTATTTCTCAGGCCACTGGGACAAAGACATGCTTCGCCACATGAAGACTTACTATTGGGCGTGCATGCATGTTTGCAAAGCGAGAATGAAGATCCTCAAAGGGCGTTTGAGCAAAGCACAAAAACAACGCAAAAGGCCTGATCCGCTTCGAGTTTTGGCTGAGGCTTCACTAGTTGAGCATGATACATGATGGAGGGTCTTCACTCCAATTTTGGGCAAATTTGGAGAAAATTTTGTCGTTTCAAAATGTTTGGCTTGCGAAACAGGTTTTTGGGTTCTATGTGTCGCGCTCAGCACGCAACCCACAAGATGGGGAGGTCCAAATCACATGTGGCTTACATTTTTGGATTTTTCAAGATGACATACACATGCTCAGCAATTTCCAGGCATTTCATCAAGTTTTGGGTGATCAAAAGCTCAAAAAACATCATGAAAATCACCTTTCTGCCACTTTTTGCACTAGCAGGAAGTACTTCTGGGAGAATCCACTTTTGGAGGGTTAAATGGAGACCAAATTGGAACATTCCACTTGGGTTGGAAAGTAGACATCTAGGCTTTTCCAAAAATCCAACCTGAGCTCAATTTGGATGCCAGGAAGTGCCCCAAAAGCAGCTGGAAAGGCGCGCGGCGCACAGGGTGTTTTGACTCAGTTTTCCTCCTCAGCTCAGTGAATCAAGCCAGTTTCACCTGTTTTGACTTGTGATGGGATTTTTCACCCTCCTTGATGTAATTATTGGAGATTTATGTTGTTATGACACTTATTTACCTATTCTATATTATTCATTCATAAAATAGAAAAAATGTAATTAATGAATTGGTTTCCTAGCTTATAGAGGCAAGTTGTTTTGACTACCTAGATTGTAGTGCTTAGTTTAGAATTGGTTGAAACAACTCCTAGGATGATGAGCTCGACCCCTAGAGGCAAGGGAATGTGTTAGCTTACCTGTATTATGTATTTTCTTAGTCATTTTCAGGGTTGGACTCTTGGGAATAGCTTGACACTATATTGTACATATCTTATCTGCATTTTTGGCAAAGGAAAGACCAGGGTTTTGCAGCACTATTTGGGATCCATGTGGCTTTATGTGTTGATGGTGTGTTTCCTCAGTACCTTGTAAGTTGCGTATGTGAATCATTATCTCTATTGAATCTTCTGTAATTAAACAAATGAAGTGTTAAGGTAGAATCCATGAAATTGCTATGCTATGCCTTTAAATTTGTTTAATATTCTATGTTTTCTTCAGTTTAAGGAGAATCCTTGAGACTCCCTTGCTCTCTTTAGATCCTCACCAGTCTGATCTACCCATCTCACCTGCTTTAAGGCATCAAAACAATCAGTTATCTTGCCCCAAGTAGACCTCTGCAAAAATTGTGCCTCATCCCTGCACCCAAATTTGCCTTTCCTTTGAATTCAACAAAATCATTAAAAATCAATTCTAAACTCTTTGTACATCATACCTAGCCTAAAATCAGTCATCAATTCGGTCATCTCGAGCCTTTTCGATTATCTTTTGTCGATTTTGACCTGGAGAGAGCCCTCTCCTGTCCTCATAGGGCTAGCTACGAGGCTGAGTGTGGTTTGATGTGGCCTTGAGTCTTACCTTATTTCAGCCTAAGGTAGATTTGAGCGCTAACAGTGTGGACTCGGAGGATTTATCTTTAATGATAGATGCTTTGATTGACAACAAAGTTGTGCCAATCAAATTTTCAACTAGCAATGGACTTGGCAAGAGTTTCTTTTATCCAGGAGGAAGTTGTTGCGGTGAAGTGGGACGGTTATCCAAGACTCTTTTAGCTTCCTCCAAGAAGGGACAATGGTGGAGGGCATGATCACCTTCACACAGCCTACAAGGAAATTTAGATCTTCCTTTCTGTCCATTGACTTCATTTCCACTAGTTGATGGTGTACTCTCAACATGATCATTAGAGGTTGAAGACACCAGGTTGTGCAAACAGGGAGACCAGTCCCTTAGGATCTGTAGGATGCAGGGACAATCTCGATGATAGTGATCTCCTTTGCAAATGACACATGGAGATTTAGGTTTGGATTGTGTAGTGTGTTTATTTTCACCAGACGATGCGTGGTTGCCCCTTTTCGTTGTTGTCTTCTTCTTCTTCTTCTCCTTCCCTTTCTTCTTCTTCTCAATTACTTGGTTTTTAGTGTTACTAGTTTCACCAAGCGAAGAGGAAGAAGGAGAGGGAGAACCAAACGAAGTAGAAGGTGGGGGAAAAACTCCAGTATCATCTAGTTGCTGATTTGATTGCTGAGGAATTACGGTGTTTTGAATGACAGAGGTCGAGAATAGCCATACTGGCAGGCAACCTGTGAGTCCTGGAAGGGACAATGTAGCCATATGTGGAGCACCAACATCTCCCCAAGAAGAGAAAGGACTAGAATTTCCCCCAAGGGGAAATGCTTGATTGGTGGACTCCATTTTCTCAACCTAAGACCAAAAAGGGAACAATGATTTTATTCTTATTAAAATAAATTTTATGGCGCTTTGACACAACTTTCTTTTTCAATTTTTAAGAGTCGATAAAAAGCTAAAGGTGACTCTAGTCACCTTCGATTTTTAATGAGCATGAAGTGACAAGTGCTCAGATGGACCTTTTCTTTTAAGGAGTCTAAAAAGAAACAAGAGTGACTACTCTGGAAATATAAACATAGGGATTACCAAACCAATCACAAAACTACAATATACCTTTATGTACGGCAGTCAATCTTCCCAAATGTTGTGTTCAGTGCATTGCGATCGATAGGGCGGCAAACAAGACTTCCTAAGGACAAAGGATATCAGCCTATTGTTGTCTCCCAATATATACTTGATGGTACATGGGAGCACAAGTCTGTAATAGAACTTGTCATATCAAAAAGGAGGAATCACCCAACCTACAATGAAAATGATAGTTACCAGGCTTTACGACGCTGGAATACATCTCTAGCCTGGACTTCTAGATGTTGTGCGTTAGGTTCCAAAGCATTTTTATGTTCATTGAGGTTTATTTTACAATTGATATTTCTTAAGAAGTTTTGCTTTAAGGTTCACCATGTGATGTAGATATACAATTCCTAAATATGAAATCTAAGATTATAAACAGTCGTTTATTTTCTTTTAGCAATGAAAATCCTAGCTACTAAGGAAAGAGGAGTAAAATTCTTTCAACATAGAGAAGAGAGGACACACTAGATGCACTTTTCCTAAATCAATTTCCACATGCAGTCTAAATGAAAATGCACATGCATGTATTTGTTTTTTTGTTTCCTTAATGTGAGAATGACAAAAGAAAACTAAATAGATCTGAACTACTTTTCTTCAAAGCGACACTTTAACAATTTCTTTTCAAAAACGAAAGGAAGACTATGACGACACTTTCAATTTCGACTTGAAAACTGCTTTCGACACTTCAAAGAATTTATGATTCAAATCAAATACAATAGAAAAAGTGTAATCAACTATCTAAAAGAGGAATACTTTACGACACTCTTTTTCTTGACTGAAAATGACAGTTGCGACACTTTCAAATCAAAATACGACAATTCGATTAAGCTACTTTTTTGCAAAAGAAGATTGTAAATGATGAAAAATACATAAAAAACATTCACAATTCCTTATCAATGGAGGCTGAATAATGCAAAGGAAGAAGGTTTCAACAGTGATATACTAATCATAGACAACAAAACTATTGAATAGAGCTGAAAACAATGAAGAAAAAAACCAAAATCTGGAGGCAGAAACAGTCTCACTCAATCATCGCACCTGTAACACAGGGAAACAAGGATGCATCTCACCTGCAACACATGGGAGGTGCGATGCATCCAGGTTGCATAGTTACAGACAGTGTGATGGACCAGGGACGAGACTGAGCTTGGTTTTCACCCATAGTTTGTAGCTAAGTTCAGGGATTTAGGCTGAGCTTATGATAGGCAGTAAACATAAAGTATATGGGTTGATCTAATGAAGTTATAGAGCTACCACTAGGGCACTTAGGATGTTTTCAAGTCAGATGTTCAGTTCATAAACCAACCTAGAGATTGACTGAAGCAACATTGATGTACTTTGCAATTGCATAGAAAAAGCAGTTCGAAGGCTAGCTGGCTTAACTTCAGGCTCTGTCTGTAGTTTATAAAGCAAACAATAGTAACTAACATTTAAACTATTTGCTCCCTAGTGAAGTTACCATTTTGTTATTGGGAAAAATAGTGTCCATTCAAAGCTGCTAGTCCCACTAAGACTGGTAGCTATCTTAGAAACAAACAAACCAAAGTTACTTGTGTTTTCCTTTATGAGAGATAGATGAGAGAGAAGCAGAGAGTACCAACATCAGTCTTTCGCTTAGCTCCTTGCTTGTTTTCTCTCTCCTTTGATAGAGCTTTTGCCACTTCTTTCTCACTTGTCTCGCTTCAAAGAACACTTGTAGAGTCAAAGCAGCATAATGCCATCAAAGCATAGAGATCTATAACCATAAACAATGTAGGATCAGATTTACATTAACCATACAAATGCATACACAAATACAAGATTCAGAAATATACAAGCATATGGAGGAAAACTCAAATATCTTTATTGATAGAAGTGGTAGAAGAGAGGATTACAACCCAGCTGTCTGATCCAGCACCATCCTCCCAGCATGAAAGCCCTCTTCACCTCATGAAATGCTAGATCACCCAACAATACAATGTTTCACAAAGAAACCAACAACACTTCCTTACAAAATACAAAATTCTAGCCTTTAGATCTCTAGGATGAGGGATCCATAGATATCTATATATATATATATATTTGCAGGTAGGTGAGTTAGCTTCTGCGATTTTGATTAGTGTCATTTCATTTATAGTTCTTGGTTCCACTTGGAGATTTCATGATCTCTTACTCATCCCTGGGTGAATTCAGAGATGCAAGTTTCATATGAGCAATTTCTAGAAGATTCTCTGGGTTTCCACCTAGCAAACTTCCTTTGCCATATGTTTGCTCTCACTCATTGCACCCTACAAAAGTGATTTTCAATATGCATTGCACCCTCAGCATGGAGCAGTCTGTATGGTCCAATTTTGACCAGTTCTGAGTAGTTTTTCAGGGAGAACTTCTGGGAAATGATGTAATCAAAATGACTTTGTCCTTTAGGGTAGAAACAACACTTTTAGGGGCTTAGAAGACCTTGGTTTACTGAAACATATGTGATTGGGGTGCAGTGCCAAAATATGTTATAGCAATAACTCATTCAAAATTCAAATTATTTCATTTTAATTTAATTTATACATTAAAAAATAAATCTAAAATCAAAAAGGTACGGGGATATGGTTTGTAGTGTGTAGATTGGTAAACATTAAATGTCGCGTCAATTAAAAAATGACAAGGTAAAAAAAATAAAGACGAGTAGGGGAGATGTTGTGGTCTAATAAAGAGTGTAAACATTAAATGTTGGCACAATTAATAATAAAAGGTTAAAAGAACAAAATAATAAAATTCAATTTGTTATATTGAAAATTAGTTTGTATATAAAATATGAAACAATTTTTTTAGATAAAGAAAATCATAAACATACATACACATTAAACTAAATAACATATAAATAATAACTATAAATTAAAATCTATTTTAACATATAAATTAAAATAATGATTAGGTAACCATATTTAAATTTGGTTAATAAGCACATAAAATCTTAAAACTAACAATATAACAAGATTCTTAATCATAGATATTCACTCCCATTTTACCAAGGATATTATTAACTTGTAAACAAGATCTATTACAATACCATGACTTATCAATATCACATGTTGAAAATGCAACAAGATGATGGAGCTTTGTGAAAAGAAGTCACCTTCACTAAGTGGTCCCGCAGGCTATTTTTGGCGCAAAGTCTATTTTTAGACTATGTCTATTTTTAGACATATGGATCATG
>APFE031011419.1:0-15333 GCA_000404065.3 Pinus taeda | reverse complement strand
TTGGAGTGCACATCGAGATGGGCGATGATGGTAGATACAGTGCGACCGGTATCCGTACCATTTCCTTTGAGAGGGAGTTTGGTAAACCCTTCGTATTGAAGGAAGTGATGCATGTTCCAGGATTGAAGAAGAATCTTATCTCTTTGGTGATGTTAGAAGACAAGGGATATGATGTTGCTTTCAGCGAGGGAAAGGCTTTCCTGCACAATAAGACAACTGGAGAAACCCGGAAGATAGGGGTTCGAGTCAAGAACTTTTATCAATTGCATGTAGATGGTTGCGCAGCATTGGCATGCAAGGCAGAAGGAGTGGTGAGCTGGGATGATAGCGAGCTGTGGCACTGGAGATTGGGCCACCTTCACCATGGAGCCTTGAAGATACTGTAGCAGATTTCTACTAGACTTCCTAAAGGTACTCTTGTGCGGTCAGATCAGTGCAACGGGTGTACCTTGGGAAAATTTGTGAAAGCCACCTTTCACGAGAAGGATAGTCGCGCCATGACGATCCTTGAGAAAATTCACACAGACCTGTGTGGACCTTTCTCAGTAGCTTCGACAGCAAAGCATAGGTACTATGTGATCTTTGTTGATGATTTCTTTTGAAAGTGCTGGATCTTCTTCATGCAAAAGAAGAGTGAGACATACTCAAAGTTCTGTGAATTCAAAGCATTGGTCGAGAAGGAATCAGGGAAGAAGGTGAAAGATCTTAGGAGCAACAATGGTGGTGAATTCATCTCTAGCGAGTTCAAGGACTTCTG
This sequence comes from Pinus taeda, assembly GCA_000404065.3. NCBI lineage: Eukaryota > Viridiplantae > Streptophyta > Pinopsida > Pinales > Pinaceae > Pinus > Pinus taeda. The sequence goes on along the minus strand of APFE031011419.1, from coordinate 14,576 downwards.
CATCGTAGAAGGGATTCGAAGAGAGCTCATAGCTCCCCATAACCCACAGCAGAACGAGGTTGCTGAGCGAAAGAACAGAACGATCATGGGTGTTGCATGGGCGATGTTGCATGATCATGGCCTACCCTTCACTTATGGGTGGAGGCATGCAATACTGCAGTATATGTGCAGAACCGTTGTCCTCACAAGATACTTGGCATGAGTACACCCGAGGAGGCTTATTCTGGTAAGAGGCCTAATATTTCCCATTTGAGGATTTTTGGTTCTCTAGGAAGAAGATGGAGTCAACCGCAGAGGTTGGGATATTTGTGCTAATATGCCCCACAAATATCGTGTGTATTTTCCAGACAGTTGCAAGACTATTGTGCGACGAGATATCAAATTTCAAGAGGAGAAAGCCATGAAGTGTTCGCTTGAGAGGGAGCCACACTTGCATGCAAATGAGGAGCTATTAATTCCTAAGGATGAGCTTCAGGATGTGAATCAGCCACAAGATGAAGTTCATGGAGTGGAAGAAACCACTCATGCAGCACCAACCATCAAAGGGCAAAAGCACACTACAAAAGCTGAGCGACTGGCTCAAGATGTAGAGAAGGTTGTAGGACCACCTACAGCACAGCGCAGAGACAGTCACCTGATTGGTACATTGGATACATGGCTCTTGTGAGCAAATGTGTCATGACTGAGCCATCCTCTTTCAAGGAAGCTGTGGAGGATCCCGCATGGGTAGATGCCATGGTGGAAGAGTATGATTCAATTGTCAAAAATAGTGTATGGGAGATTGTCCCATGATCAAAGGGGAAATCAATGGTGGGTTCGAGATGGATCTACAAAGTGAAGCAGTGCAGTGATGGACTATTTGTTTCTTAGGGTAGGTATGCCTGGGAGATATTGGAGAAGTTCAACATGCATGGCTGCAAGCATGTTGATACTCCTCTTCCTAGAGGTTGGAGGAAGGAGGATGCTACTTCAATGGAGGTAGTGGATGCCACTGTTTATCGACAGTTGGTGGGGTCGCTTATGTATCTGGTCAATACACGACTCGATATATGCTATGCTGTTAACCAGCTTTCACAAGCTATGGTTAAGACGACCAAGCTCTTCAGGAAGGCAGGCAAGTATGTATTGTGTTATCTCAAAGGCTCATCGGGATATGGATTGTGGTACAGATAGGACGATGAGGTGAAGTTATGTGGCTTCACGGATGCAGATTGGGCAGGGAGCCCAATGGAGCACATCGACATCAGGTACCATCATATCAGAGATTGTGTGTAGCAGAGAATCATGTTACTTTCATATATTCCCACGGAGGATCAAGATGTTGATATCTTGACGAAGGCACTCACTAGGAGTAAATTCGAATACCACAGAGGTAGGATAGGGGTTGAAAATAATCCATATATTGTTGAGAGGGAGTGTTGAAAATGCAACAAGATGATGGAGCTTAGTGAAAAGAAGTCACCTTCACTAAGTGGTCCCGTAGGCTATTTTTGGCGCAAAGTCTATTTTTAGACATATGGATCATGGTCTCTGAGTTGCAGAATGCTATTTATGGATGATTGATCATGTTGGTAAAAATAGATGGACCTCTATTTTTAGACATATGGGCGGAGTCTATTTTTAGACTACCAGTCTAAATATAGAACAGTAGAATATTATTAGCTCTTAATAATATTTGGACTATAAACATTATCTTATCCTCTTGCAGCACTTCAGTTCAAGCTACGGATGTGGCACATGCAACTGCGAGAAGGAAATACGCTTTTCTTATGGGTTAGTTTAGCTATTGCATGAAGGACTTCAGTTAGAACTCAAGTGATTAAGTTTGGTGGAGTTGATTGAGGAGTTGATGGAGTTGTGTTCAATTTGACTTAGTTGAACTAGTTGTATTTAGTCTAACTAACAAATACACTAGTGATGAGTGGTGTGAATTAATTATTAATTAATTCATTAATTATTAACTCATAAATCAACTAAACAATACATCAGTTAACTCAGTGCATGGATAGTTCATTGGAGACAAGTGTTAGAGGTGAGTGAAAGGGCAAGACAACTGTCAGTTGTGACTATAGTTGTGCATGAGATTTGCACAATCAGTGGATTGAGATTGCCAGTGACGATTGCGTAGTGCAACACAAGGGAAATACAAGTTTGGATCAGCCATTCTCATCTATTTTCATCAGGTATTGCATAGTGGAGGCAAGCAAGAAGCGGAGGAGATTTGAGCCAAGGATTTATTCAAATCTGAGCTAGTTTGTGTGTAACAGGTGGAGATGGTACTGAGTACTTGCGAGGAGTATTGTACTATGTATTGTTACATGTTCTCAATCAATATAATATACAGATAGTTGAGGGGTTTTCAGTTGTATGCTTTCCCTAGTACATACTGTGTTGATATGTGTGATTGATGTTTCATGTGACATGCAATTGATTTTTAATTCCGCAAAATTGATTGTCAATGGTGAGGAGGTTATGTGTATGCATGCATTCCGCAATGTGTATAATCAGGATAATCTTCTCTTGAATAGTTCATATTTATTCAAAGTTCTACATCACATGCCCAAAACTACTCATTCACAATCAAAATATTTTATAATATTTAGTTATTTTTTTATAACATTTTATAAAAATAAAATCTAAATAAAAAAAGGTATATGAAAAAATAATAAAAGGTTAAAAGTAATTACATGGAGAGGCACTCTCCAGCTTAGTTTAGTGGAGATGTGATAATGTTTTGTAAGCATTTTGAATGTGTCAAAATAAAATAAAAATAAAACAAAATAAAATAAAATAAAATTGTTAATAACAATAATTGTCAATAAAACATTTGATAGGATCAAATTACATACACCTACCAAGCACCTAGAGGGATCAATTTTTTTGGGATGCAAACATCTTTTAAAGTGAAAATATTAATATATTTGATCACTCTCATCCCTTGGTAGATCCAAAATTAAGATAGATCTCTTAGGCTAGTTATACACATTGAGAGCTTTCCATTGATGTGAAGATCAACTCAATTGGAGTTCATATGCCAAAGTTATGCCTTTGGGCATTGATCTATCCTATTAGCCATAATGATAATAAGTGGATGTCACATAAACTCATTGTTACTCACACATTTGGAGCTTGTATACGTGGAATTTTAAGAAAATCCTAGATTCCAAAACTCTAACATTAAATGAGAATCCAAGCATGCAAAACCCTTACCCAAACTCTAGAAAACTATTGAGCTATGTTAAATATTGGATTGCTTGGAAAGGAAAGGGTTCATTCTTGTTGTATTGTTTATTATTTCATAATTGAGAAAAAGTTGAAACAAGTAGAATATATTGTAGCAGTCATATACTTTGGCCATGGTGTCCATGGTAACTCCATAACTCCATAGTGGTTTCCCCTTTATATTTGAATTTCATAACTAAGAAGTAAAGAGCCGAACACACGTCTGAACTTCTAGTTGGATTTTTCACTTATTGAGTTTTCTCATATTACATCTTACATCCATTATATGGATAATATGTTATTTGCTTAACTTATTTCATTTCAACTTTAGTTATTTCAATACTTTTATGCATTAAATTAATAACATTAACTTCAGATATTAAATAAAACACACAATGTTTTTTTTTATTGATAAACTGTTTTATATATATATTATATATATATATATATTATATATTATATATATATATATATAACACTTTAAGCCTAAGATAAAATGATTTTACATATTAAACTTATATATTTAAACTTTTAACCGCACAATTAACTTTCATCTTCAACTTTTCTCCCACAATCATATATATAGAAAGGTATATTATTATAGATAATTCTGGGAATAAAAATATTTATTTGCATAATATTAGAAGTATTTATTAAAAATCATTTTTATCCCACAATTAGCTGTTATCTCCAACTTCTTTCCAATCCCCACAGTTAACTCTCATCTTCCACTTTTTCTCAACAATAATATATTCAAAAACATATTATTATAGATAAGTTTTTGAATAAAAATATTTATTTAAATATTAATTACATTTTAATAAAAAATATATTTTTAATTAATTAATTTATATATGTAATATTATGATGTACATATAATGATGGTTGTGATTGAATCTATACGTATATGAAAATGATGGGTTAGGTTAAATTTAAACTACTTATTTAATAGATAAGTTATTTGCATAGAGTGTTGAACTACCATTTGGAAAAAGTTATGCAATCTTATATTAATGTACTAGTACTCCTTTATTCTATCCAAGAAAACATATTGACCAGAAACAATAAAATAAATTAAATTATATAAACATTTGTGCAATCTCATAATAATGTAATGGAACTCTTTTATTCTATAAAAGAAAACATATTGACCAAAAACAGTAAAAGAAATTAAATCACAGAAACATTTCAGATAAAGGAATAAACCTAGAGCTATCCTTAATTATAAATACCTCGATAAATAAAAACCATCACATATGCATCCATGATCATCGTATGAGTGTCAATTCTAGGAGATCAATCTTAAAAAATGTCTAAAGTATTTCTAAATTTATCGTGGGTACCATATATATTATTTATGGATGTTATTATTATTTTTTAATTTTTTGTAAATTTTTTTTGGTCTATTATATCATAAGAATATTACTTTGTGCGGAGTTCTAAAAGAGTGTAAAATTGGTTTTATTTTGACTGAGTTGGTTGTTTTTTAAATATAAATAGAATAGAAGAGAAAGAAATTTGATAAAGCCAAATCTTATTATATCCATAGTTTTTTATGAGCAAATTTTATCAAGAAATTTACCCAAAAGTATAAGCAATCAGTAATTGTTTGAGCAACTAAGAAGGACGAGTGAGGTTGACCTTTGCTGTTTGGGTAAAATTTTCTAGATGATGAAAGGCTTCGTGGATGTGAGATTCCACATGAGTCATGCGAGTCTCAAAATTGTCCATGTAGGCCTGAAGACACCTCTGATTCCTTCGCAAAGCAGCCTGACGGTTCAAGATACGTCTCTGGTTTTGGCAGATGACTTACAAGTGCCTAACCAATTCACGTTGTCCTCATTTTGGGCTTCAGATAGCAATTCAATAGTGCATTGGAGCAGGTGGATTTGAACTTCTAAAGAATCAAAAGGAGCTGGAAAATTCACTTGACCAAGCGAGTTCCTAAAAGGAAGGTCCAACTATTTGTCCCCCTCATGCTCCTCTCATCCTTGATTTCCTGCTCCCCTCTATGGTCGTCCTCGTTTCCATTGCATCTGCAGTGACCATCTTTCCTCTTTCCACAATTGTCGGTGTCGTCTTGTCAGAGTTCCTCCCCACGATCAGCCCACTTCTCTTCAGCCTACTTGTGCTACCGAAAGGCGAAGTCTTTCTAAGGCTTATACCAGGGCTAACTTATGTGATGTTCATGACTAAATTGAAAAGACACCCCACTTTCTCCCTTGCAGCAAAGTTTCAAATTTTGGGTTTGGCCCTGACTTCACTAGCCTCCAACTAGAGGATTATCGGCATTGCCAACTTCTGCCTCTGGGGACCATGAGAGAGTCTGTTCCTTTTCCCCTCTAAAGCATGTAGAAATTCCTTGTAGATTCAAACTATAGATTGTAATATGCTAAAGAAATTGACTTGAATCTACTCTACTTGTTAGTGGAAACAATAAATGATCGATGAAATCATGAAACATAAAAGGTAAAGAATTCAATCACGCATAACACAATAATTTTATGGGGAAAGCCATAGTTAAAAACCTCCACTATCTATATATTATATTAATCAAAAAATATGAGAAGATTACAATGCTTTGATCAAGCTCAAGCAACCTCTGCACTATCTCAATTTATCTCGCTACTTCCCAGACAAGCTCAAGCCAATACTTAACCAATTCTATTGCTTGCCAAGCTCATATTTCCTAGGGAATTAGCCCATACTTAATTGGGAAATTCCACAAATATGTATTGTGTAATCCTCATAGGCCTTCCTCTTATTGCATGCACAATATGAACAATTAAGATGATTATACAACTAATAGTACACTATCCCTAAACTCCAATCTCAACTGGATCTTTCTCTAATCTGACATGCATGAGTTAATTATGAGTGAATATTCAGTTTACTAGTTGATCAGTGCTAGTTACACCCCACTACTATAGGTTACACCCCACTACTGGATCTCCCACTAATTCCTCCATCATTTGGACTAGTTTAACTGACTTTAACTTAGACTGAATTAAATAATTACAACTCAAAATAAACTCAACCAGAGCCCCTAAAAAGTAGGAGACACCCTACATGACTCTAGTTAGACCCTCAACTCAAATTAACTAAGCCAACTAAGTCAAATTAACTTAGTTAACTATTACAAGTTTTCATGAGATGTGGAATTACAATTTAATTCAATGACAAAATTAAATTAGGATTTTTTTGTTGCATTTTCAACACTCCCTCACAACAAGAAATGGATTATCTTCTACCCCAATTCTACCTCTGTGAAACTCGAATTTGCATCTTGAAAATGCCTTTGTCAAAATATTTGCATCATGTTCCTCTATAGGAATGTACTTGAGCAACATGATTCTCCTCTACACACAATCTCATAGATGTTGATACCGGATGCCGATATGCTTGGATCAATCATGAAAAATTGGATTTTCTGAGAGTTTGATACAACTCGAATTGTCACAATAAATCACTGTAGGAACCATCTGCTGACCAGATAAGCCAATAAGGATCTTCCTCATCGATATAGCCTCACAATATGCTTGAATAGAAACCATGTGCTCTGCTTCTGCCGAATTAAGTGAAACTGATCTTTGCTTCCTGTTGTACCAGTAAACTACTGTTGACCCAATATTGAAGATTCCCCCTGATTTGTTCTTTCTATCGGATGGAATCCCTGCTTAATATACATCTATGAAGCCTTGAAGCTTCACTCCCTCTGTGTGTCTGTACCAAAGACAAAATTGAGTGGTGCCTCTGAGGTATCTCAACACATGTTTAGCAGCCTTCTAATAAAGTTTGGTTGGCTTAAACATGGCTTGACTAAGCTGGTTAACTGCAAAACACATGTCTGGTCATGTGTTCATCAAATACATAAGTGAACCCACAAGCTGTCTATAAATAGTAGCCTCTGCTAGTTCACCTGAAGTAGCATCTTCCTTCCTCCAATTACCTGTTAGAGGAGTCTCCATGGGTTTGTTGCTCTCCTTGTGGAACTTCCTCAGTATATCGTTGGCGTACTTTCCCTAAGAGACAAACATTTCCTCATCTCCTTACCATACTTCCATACCAAGAAAGTAATGCATGAGCCCCAGGTCCTTGATCTCGAATTCTCTTGCAAGATCCTCCTTGCAATATTTTATCAGCTTCTCATCTCTTGTTAGAATCAAAGCATTGACGTATAATACTATAATCAACAATTTATCTTCAACCACAATATGGTAAAGGTTCATATCTGCTTCACTTTTGGTGAAGCCCAACCTAGTGAAATAGTTGTCAATTCTTGTGTGCTAAGCACAAGGTGCTTGTTTTAGTCCATTTAATGCTCGCTTGAGTCTACACACATGCGACTCTCTATTGAAGGTCTCAAATCCTTCTGGATGATCAATATACACCTCTTCCTTATACATATCATTGAGGAATGTTGTCTTCACATCCATCTGATGCATCTTCCATCCCATCTGCACTAACAGTGCTAGAATAGATATGTTTGAAGAGTACCTTGCTACTTGAGAAAAGGTATCATTGTAATCAATTCCCTCCACCTGAGAGCTCCTCTGGCCACAAATACAGCCTTGTGTTTCTCCACACTCCCATATCTTGCTTGCTTTACCTTGTAAAGCCATCTGGAACTCACCAATGACTTGTATGTTGGTATTGGGATCACTTCCAAAACACTATTTCTAATAATGGAGTCATACTCCTCAGCTATGGCATCAACCCATATTGGTTTCTACACTGCTTCCTTGAATGAGGATGGCTCAACCTCTACACTCTCTCTCATCGGAGCCATGTAACCAGTGTACCAATCTGGTGATATTCTCTACCTGCACTGTGATGTGGGTTTTCCCACATTCTCTCCAACATCATGCATCAATCTGCCAGCCTCTTTGGTGTGCTTCCTTCCATCTTTGGAAGTCTCTGCATGAGTGGGTGCTTCCACTCTCTACTCCTCTGCATGTGACTGCTCCACATCATCCTGTGGTTCCTCCTTTCAAGATAAAAGCTCCTCATATGCATGTAACTGAAGCTCCCTCTCAAGGGAACATCTTATGGCCTTCTCTTCATTGAACTTCACATCTCTATGAACCACTTTCAGCTTGTTGGATGACAAGTACACCCAATAATTGTGAGGTGTACCAATGTAACCCACAAATATACCCAACTTAGCTATTGGCTCTAGATTTTTCCATGCATACATGGAAACATGATAGTAGATTGATGAACCAAATATCCTAAATTGTGCCACATCTGGTTTCTTACCTGAAAAAGATTCTTTTGGTGTACTCATCCAGATAATTCGATGTGGGCTTCTATTTTGCAAATAAACAGTTGCGTTGCATGCTTCAGCCCATAAGTGCAATTGTAGGCCCTGATCATGTAACATCGCTCATGTTGCTCCCACAATATTTTGTTCTTCCTTTTAGCCACCCCATTCTATTATGGGTTATGAGGTGCTATTAACTCCAATCGAATTATTTATAATGCACAGAATTTATTGAATTCATTCGACACATATTCTCCATCGTTATCGCTTATGAGAGCTTTATCATTCCTGCCAATATCTTTCTCGATAAGTGCTTTAAATTCACAAAAATTAGTGAACGTTTGATCTTTCTTATGCATGAATAAAATCCAACACTTATGAGAAAATCATCAACAAATATTACATAATACCTATGCTTGGTCATGGAGGCTGTCGAGAATGGTCCACACACACCTTAGTAAAATCGATCAAGGATCGCTTGTGTTTGACTGTCTTTATCATGAAAGGAAACTTTGGTGTACTTCCCCAATGTACACCCTTTGCACGTGTCTCTCTTCCCTATTGTACCCTTGGAAATTCTTGTCGAAATTTGTTGCATGATTTTCGAAGCTCTATGGTGCAAGTGACCCAATCTTCTATGCCACAGCTCACCGATTTCTCCACTATGCACCTTCTCTTCTTTTTTTCTCAAAGAAATGCAATATTCTACATCTAATTTGTAGAGGTTCTTCACCTGAACTTTGATCTAATTCACTTGTCTTTAGGCTATGTGACAAAGGAAAGCCTTTCCCTTGCTAAATATCACATCATAGCCACGGTCCTCCAACATGGAAACCAAAACTAAATTCTTCTTCAAACCTAGAACATACATGACATCTTTTAATGTGAGAGGAGAATCATAATCCTTCTAAAAGGTAAAAATATCGACAAGAGTCGTGCTATACCTCCCATCATCTCCCATCTCGATGTGCATATGGAGGTCCTTCTCCTCCAAGTCACTAAAGAACTCCTTGTTTCCTGTCATATGGAATGAGGCCCCATTATCCAGGTACCACACACTACCCATCAATGATGTCACCATGCAAGCAATGAGGGTGAAATCTAGTTCGAATTGTGAAGTAAGAGCTTCACCTGCCACTCCTCGCGAGGGCTTCTTACTGACCTTCTTGTGCGGATGCTTTGTGGCATAGTGTCCCAACTTGTGACAATGAAAACAATTAATCTTTGACATGTCCTTCTTCTTTCCACCCTAACTGGAATCTGATTTGGAATGGGATGACTTCCCCATCCCTTTGTCTTTCCAACTATGGCATAATTATCCTCATCATCATGCTTGGATGAGTCTCCATCTTTGGTGTTTTGCAAAATCTCTTCTTTACCAAGTCAGACCACAATAGCTCCCACTCTAGTAGCTTCTCCATCCCATTAACTGAGTCCTGGTAGCTATGCCAACTCTTGGGAAGGCCTAGAAGTGCTAGGCTCACCAGATCATCTTCAGTAACTATAACAACGACACTTCCAAGCTCATCCCGACATTGGGTGAACTTGGCCAAGTATTTCTATATAGTGTCACCCTTCTCCATCTTGACTTTTTTGAGCTTGTTCTAAAGTGCCATCTTTCTGTGATCACTGTTGTTTTGAAGTAGGTCTATCAAGGCCTTCCACATTGCAAATGGAGTTTCCTTACCATGGAGATTTGAAATAATATGATCTTGAACTACTTCTAGAATAATCCTTCTCGCCTTTGCCACACACTTTCTCCACTCTCCCAGATCCTGAGCATCAATTGGCTTAGGAATATCTTTGTCTATGAATTCCTTAAGCCCGTTGTCTTTCAACACTGCTTCCATCCTGTCCTTCCAAGTAATATAGTTTAACTACCCTTAATGGCATATTCGAGTCTCAGTTTGTAGAATGAAATCCTACAAGCTCTGAAGTATGATACTACAAATTTTGATTTCTCCTATAATAGACAAACTCATAGTATCCTCTTCTATAGTGATTTCAACTCTGATACCATGTAGAAATTCCTTGTAGATTCAAACTATAGATTGTAATATGCTAAAACAATTGACTTGATCTAATCTACTCATTAGTGGAAACAATAAATGATCAATGAAATCACGAAGCATAAAAGATAAATAATTCAATTACACATATTACAACAATTTTATGGGGAAATCCACAGCTAAAACCCCCGCTATCTGTATATTGCATTAATCAGAAAATATGAGAAGATTACAATGCTTTGCTCAAGCCCGAGCAACCTCTGCACTATCTCAATATATCTCGCTGCGTCCCAGAAAAGCTCAAGCCAATACTTGGCCAGTTATGTTTCCTGCCAAACTCTTATTTCCTTGTGCAATTTCTTATGGAATTAGCCCATATTTAATTGGGAAATTCTACAAATATGAATTGTGTTATCCTCATAGGCCTTCCTCTAATTGCATGCACCACCTGTACAATTTAGATGATTATACAACTGATAGTACACTATCCTTGAACTCCAATCTCAACTGGGTATTTCTCTGATTTGACATACATGAGTTAATTATGAGTGAATCTTCAGTTTACTGGTTGATCAATGCTAGTTACACCCCACTACTGCAAGTTACACCTCACTACTCGATCTCCCACTAATTCCTTCATCAATTGGAACTAGTTTAACTGACTTTAACTCAATTAGACTAAATTAAATAATTACAACTCAAAATAAACTCAACTAGGGCTCCTTAAAAGTAGGAGACATTCTACATGACTCTAGTTTGAACCTCAACACAAATTAACTAAGCCAGGTAAGTCAAATTAACTTATTTAACTAACTATTACAAATTGTCATGAGATGTGGAATTATAATTTAATCCAAAGACAAAATTAAATTAGGATTTTCTTGTTGCAATTTCAACAAAGCAGGGCCAAGGAAGTCCCTGTGATGGGAAATACTCTTGTCCACATACAGATGTTTAGAGACACCTGAAAATAAACAAACGAGCAGTGAATTACCCAAGCAGGAGCCCGTGTAAAGTTGATAGCTGCTCCATGACCTCAGCATTGCCTTTTTGCCTCCGCCCTACACCACCTTGCTCCCAATGTCTGCCTTTTTCCACGTTGGGATCCCAAGACAAATGACTGCAAAAAAGGCTAAGAAATACGAGCCAATGAGTGAGGAGGGTCACCTTCCCAAGCTTATCTCACCACCAACAGAGGGATAAAAATCTAAGGAAACCAACCTCGACGCCAAACCTATTTCTCCAAGAAACTAGACTCATGTCTTTGCAAAGAATAATACCCATCACTTCAGTTAATCCTCCTAATACCCTCAGGCCTACATCGAGAAACTTTTGCAGGAAGTCTCCCAAGGTGCATTTAATCATGATCATGTTGAGCTGATAACCTGTGTGAAGGAGGAACACCGCCTGTCCTTTCATCAATCTTGGAAAGCACTTTGATTGGTTTTTTTTTTTAAAGTAGAGAATGTTTAAGAATTAGTATTTAGTTTTTTTAGATATACATTTATTTTGATGTGCAATATAATATTTGATCATTTAAAATAATTTATTAGTAGTTTATAAAAAGTAGATTTACAAGTATGCCAAATATTTCTAATTCTTAAGCTATTAGCTAGCTGTTTATTTTTATTTGTTTTATGTTTTGGTAAGGAAAACTTTGAGTAAACTAATTATAAGACACTATTAAGATTATGTAATACTTAATTCAACCTAAATGTGTTATAAGACAATTTTTATGCCTAAATTTGTTCTTACCATTACCTTCCCCAACATATTATCTTTATATCTTTATATTATATAATATATATTATATATTATATATAAGAGACTAACACTATAAGTTAATTTTATGAAATATTGCACCTCATGCCAGTTTCCAATTTAGGGTTTAACCATTTTTTTTTTATCTTTTAAAGAATAAATTCTAAAAAATAAAAATTAATTTAGATGGTAAACTAAGATAAAATATTGTTTCGATTTAAATAATATTTATTAAAAAACCAATAATGAAATTAAATTACATGTTTAGAGAAGAATTTTTAGCAAAAATCACATAGAGATGTTTCGAACCAACCAATGTGGTTTATCGGCAGGACAAATTGAATGAACAAATCTTGCTATGCATTGTAAATAGATCAAGTAACGGCTAGAATATTGATAGCTCGATTTGACCTTGAAACGGCTAGTTAAACTAAAATATTTATTTATTATTTTTTTCAAATCATTTAATTTGGTTATTAATTTTTTTATTAAACAATATTTAATTTTAATTATACCTAAAACCAAATATTATATATTATTAAAATAATCAATCTTTTAAGAATTTGATCAGCCTAAAACTAACTTTTTATAATTGTTAATTATGCACAATCTTAGATTTTAAATTAAAAAAACTATAACTTCGATTATAGTAATACAAATTCAAATATTAATTTAGATGAAAAAATAAATAAATTTTTCTTTCTAAATAATTCATTAGTATACAGCGTCATGGCAATTACACTTTCGTTCTCAAGATTCCTTGACCAAGAAGTGGTGTCATATCTTTGTATGGCTAAATGTAGTAAAGAATCTAGGGTTAACTAGAGGTGGCAGGGATGAAATTTCTTATCTTTGTACAGCTAATTGCAGTAAACAATCTATGGACAACTAAAGGCGGCAGGGCTCTTAGGATAATATTGTTCAAAGTGTAATTTAATGTGAGTTTTTGAAATTTAATTGTGATGTAGTTTTATAAGGGGATTTTTATTTTTAATGAAATAATATGATTAAATATTTTAAATAAGTAATTTATTACTTAAAATTAGTTTTTTTAATTTTTAATAGAATTTCGAATCTACTTTTTAATTGAATTTAAATAAAATTTATCAAAAATATCTGTTTTGAAAAATACTACCAAAAAAATATGGGTCGTTGGAGTATTGAATTAGCTTTCGTTTGTCACTAGCCGATAGCTATTTATTGTGGGACATTATATTGGAATATTTTAGAGGATATTTACACATTTAGTGGCAGTTGATGGAAATTTAAAAGATTCTGATAATTTTTTTTTCCTTTCTATTTTTTAATTTATTTTAACTAATTCTAATCAACATAAATTGTTTGTTTTGTTTAGGGTCATAATTGGAATATTTTGGAAGGTAGTTACACATTTAATGGGAGTTGAGTTGATGGGAATTTAAAAGATTTTTTTTTTTTATTATTAGTTTAATTAGGTTAAGAGTTTTTTTTGGAAGGTAAGGAAATAATTCAACAATTCAAGATTATCACAAGATAGGTTAACTATTGGTGAAACCCTGCTCAAGAGAGGTTAACAGGCACGAGCAAAATCCTGCTCCTAACTGATCATTCCAGGGGGTGTTGTTTTCCTTGAATAATGGTGATGAGCCTCCCAACTGATTATTCCAAGTGACATAATTTTCATTGAATAATAATAACGAGTCAATATGCATTCACGATTAACAACTAAAAATAATTATCCTCACTGCTAATTTAACAACTAAATTCTAATAAATTTTCCTCCTTATTAAAAATAAACTACTTAAAAATTCCTTTTTTTTTAAATTGTGGCGCCGATGGAAGAACTTTTTGCATGACGAGAGTGTGCGTAGATTAAATTGATAGCATACTCGGTGTATATATCTGAATGTAGCATACTCATTGTATATCCATTTGAATGATTGTGGGGATTCCATGGGTGGCGTGAGATGGGGAAAGAAGTGACAGGCAGCCATGACATTGTGGAAATGTGTGTAGTGCGTGACCGTTCTTTTTGTGAATTTCATGGCAAAATGCAACTGTGGGAATAAAGGTTGGAATATACACATTTCTCGTGTATCGTGCCACCACTTTCACAATTTTATTTACATCAATAATATTTGAAGTACATTTTGTTGGCGCTTCAAGTCTCCATCATATATTTTTTTTATTTGTGACGGGCTTTATATGGTTAGATTCTCTACATTATCTCCGGGGACTCCTGTGAACGTTGTCCACTCCTCAATTCCTTCTAACCCAAACATTATTCCTTTCAAGATTTCATGGCTGTACACAACTATGAATGATGTTATTTGAAAATCTAT